>ML685908.1:1683205-1709070 GCA_007922175.1 Pelusios castaneus | reverse complement strand
TCTGACGAAGTGGGATTTTCTCCCACGAAAGCTCATGCGATAAATAAATCTGTTAGTCTTTAAAAGTGCCACAGGACTCTGTTGTCTTTCTACAATAGACTAACACGGCTACCCCTTTGGCATATTGAGTAGTACGTTGTATCACCATGCCTAGTTTGGATCACAGCTGAGAGGGCCAATTTCCATTCAGACCGTCAAAACACTGGGCAGCGTAACTTGATTTCACCTAACCAGCAACAAATATGTGCTCCTGGATCACTATTCTGGTTTAACATTAGTTAATTCGAACTAACTAATTCGAACTAATTTTAGTTAGTTCAAATTAACTTAATTCAAACCAGCATGGCCCCTCTGGAATTTTAGTTCAAATTAAGCAAGTGCCATGCATAGCACCTGCTTAGTTCGAATTAGTCAGTTGTATTAAGCTCAATGTGCCGGTTAGTTCGAACTAAGCAGTTAATTCGAACTAACTAAAATTAGTTAGTCAGTTGCATTAAGCTCCATGTGCCGGTTAGCTCAAACTAGCATGGCCACATTGACTTAATTCGAACCAACTACTTTGAATTAAGGGTTAGTTCGAAAGGTATAATCGAATTTATTAGTTCGAATAAGGAAGCCCGTAATTCAAACTAATGAAAGCCTAGTGTGGCCAAGGCTTAAGTTAGTTTGAATTAAGCTTCCTTAATTTGAACTAACTTGCCAGTGTAGACATAGCCAAAGAGCACTGAAATGCTTCAGTGTACTCTATTTTATGACTCAAACTGGACTTCTGTGATGAAATCCAAAATCTCTACCCATTAGGTTCTTCCATGCCCAGGGGCCAGTCACTTACTCAGGTCAATGAATGTTCAGGATCATATACCAAAGGCAATGCTGCATACAATCCTTTAGTAAACTAACAAGATTTATTACCAAAACCCAGAAATGAGTGTTACTAAAAGTTCAAAGGAAATAAAATACAATTGGGTCAAAGTATGTAGTCCAAAATGATGACAGGGATGTTAAATATGCTAGTTTTCTGTATGTCTCACTGGGTTGCCCAAATAGTTTTGGGGGCCTCAGTCCTTTCTGTTTGAAATTTCCCCAGTTAAAATTCATGCCCAGAGATGCAGTAGGAAAGAAGCAGCCAAGGGCTTTTGTTCTCCCCTTTTATATGTTGACTTTTTTTTGCTGGAAAAATCCTGGCTGTGTCATGGGTCAGGCAGTACCGTGGCTTTGCCATAAGTCCTTCATATGAATTGCAAATTTTGCTGGCACCTTCTCCGTAAGTACAATTTGAGTTGTCTTTGGGAATTACATGCATAGGCCCATGTTTTTAGCTCTTTTGTCATACCTGAAGTGCTAAGCATTTCTCAGACTCCCAACATTTAGCAAAATTTCATAATAAAATGTTGATGTACACATTACAATAAGATAACAGTACTCAGCAGGTTAAACTTTTCCAGTGATGCCTTCCAAGGCATAATTTTATTCAAGCTTTATAAGAATTTTGTACCAGTGGTGACCATATTAGTTTAGATGGTCACCTTCCCTTTTAGATAGCATCACTATCTAATTCTATCCCTGATTCAGGATAACACTTATGTGTGCTCAATGTTACCGTGTTCTAATACAGTAGTTCACTCTCTATTCCCATGCAGCCCTTAGTCTTCATGACAAGTGCACCATTTATGGTAGTGGTTTTTGTGACATAGATCACCCAATCTCCTATGAACTGAACTGAAATCACTAGGTCATCTTATTGGCCATTGAACAGCTAATTTTCAAAAACCATTATTTACTGCACATTGTTTGTTCAGCTGTAATGAAACAAATTAGCTGTTTCTGTTGCAAATTCCACACAAACAAATGTTTATTTTGAACTGTGAAATTAACGTCCCATGTGAATCTATTTCAGCCTATGTGCTGCTTCAAACTATTTGTTTCAACAATATCCTCCCCAGTATGTTGTTCCTGATGTTTCTGCTTTCTGAGTAGATTATTGGAACTGACCAAATGACAGCTTCTTAGCTGGAGGAGGAGGAAAGATTTCAATCTTCAGGTATGAACCTTTATGCAGAAATGTTTGCATAAGTGTTCGTGAGACTTCAGGCAAATATTCTTGGAAACCAAAAAATTTTTTTAAAAAAAATCGCTTATGCAAATATTAGTGGAACTTGCATAAAAGGGCTTTCTTTGTGACTACCAGCAAAGCAAACGGATGGATTTTATTATAGTGAATACTTGTGAATACATTTCTTTAGTATTTGCTCAGCTGATGTCACAACTGACAGTACATTTGAACCAGTGATATAGAGATGAAAATTAGATAGAACCTTGTAGCCAGCCAGTGTACTGCGTAGAGTGTGCATGTGACAGGAACAGCTTAAACCCCTTGATAGAACAAGAAGACGGTCCCATTTGAACCAAGACTGTGCTAACATGAACTAGGTACATTTTCATTCACAGCAGGAGTGTCTATGCAGAGCAGTCACAGTGCAACACTTTAGTGAGGCTGCAACTTACACCCCTTTAGTCCACACTGCAGGGTAGTGTAGACAAACGCTTAATCTGCCTCTCATGTGCTTATCTGCAGCTTCTGTAATTTTCATAAATGGGCATTTCTGCAGGTGCTTATTAAAGATGTTCCTTAGCATGGACGCTACATTTTAAGGAGATGATAAATTCAAAGTTTGGGAGAAATAGAATTGTGTGTACTGGAAGGTAGCAGGTTTTGTTATATTTTAAATATGTTGAGAAAAGAGAAAGCCATAAAATATATTGTGACTAAGAAGTTTTTGAAGCTGGGAATCAGCAGTATGGGACAGTGGGGTCCATTTTAAAGTAAATAATGTTGTGTGCAACATGAAAATAGAAATATGGTATATGTGTGAAATGGGAAAAGCAGCAGGATGTTTTCATAGCAAAAGTTTTCTCTTTTCGAGTTCCAGAATTGAATATATTGTTTGACAGAATCCCTTGTACCAAAGTCTGGTGTGCCATGTGGTATCTTCCATCATTAATTTTTGATGGTTCATCTTTCTTGCATTTTGTGGTTTAGGTCATTTGAGAACTATGGAGATGAGTGAGAGCTGTATTAGTAGCAGTAGTTGGGGAGTGCTTGTGTGCTACATCAGTTCTGCTCCTTGGTCATTTTGTTCACTGTATAATTTTTTTTTTAAGTAAAATTTGAAATATTGTTTTCCTTGAACATTTGGAGGTGGGTCACACAGTTAGCTGCCTTTTATCTCGAATGTGAAAAGGCGGTTTTGTGCTACTGCATTGAAGGCATTATCGGGATGGATGTTGAAGTCTTGAGGACATTGCTGCCATATCAGACAGAATTTCTGTCACTTTCCAAAACCATTAGTTACTTGATGCTCTAGATTAGCAGGATGCCTATGTTAGTCTTGTCTCTATATTTGCGATTTTGTAGAGCCACCCAAAGGACTTTGTTTCACATGAGCTCCCCTTGGGAGATGGGCCAGAAGGTGTTCTGCATCTTCCATACTTGAGAATTGACAAGTCATGGAGTCTATAGGCAGGGCTGAACAGATTTGAGAAGGTTTACTATTATATAAGCTATCCAGATCAGGCTGTTGTCTGGTACCCTACTCCAGTGGTTTTCAAACTTGGGGTCAGGTTTGCATACCCTCAGGCACTGGATAAAGGCACCCCCTGCTGCCACCGCCAAAAGACTGGAATGCATTGCTCAAATATGAAATATGTAATTGTTGGGTCACAAGCATAAATAATTTTTTTAAACTGATTTCTGCTCCCCCCCCCCCCAAAAAAAAAAGTTTGAAAACCACTGCACTACCCTATTGCTTATTATCCAAATAAAAGTAGTAAATTTTAGTACAACCATCTAGGTCTCCTCCAGAAGTTGACACATGAGGCCTTTCTAGGTGTTGCTCTCCTCTGCGGACACAGTGTGACATTTTGATATTACCTAATGTGCCAACGAGCGTGTATCCTAGTGATATGTAGTGCCTATCTTGTTCCTGTATGTCTGCTTCTGCTGATTCCTTTGCTGTGAACCATCTCTTGCTCTCCTTTGCAACCCTTTAGAGAGACACACCTGACATAATGGGTGAAAATGGGGATTGGATCAGTGTCATCTTCTCCCTTTCTTATAATTCTAATTCTGGGCTTCTGGCAGCAATGAGATGTGAAGTGTATAATGATCTGTTGTATTCAGACCTCCTGTTGCCACTGAGCAGTAAGTGGTGTTAGCAGGTGTCCATCTCATGAAATGACAATGACTGTTCCCTTTGGTCTTAGTAGATAAGCCAAGGGCTGACAAGGCATGGTGGAGAATGAGCTCCTCTTACTCCTATAACAGGTGCTTCCAGGTTATTTGACGCACACTGGTGAGCAGTAAGGGGGTTCTATTTTGTAACTGTTCGATGAATGACTACTTCACTCGCCAGAGATATTGTCCATTCATTCCCACTAAATTCACTCTATAAAAAGTGGGATTGTAAACAATTGTAAACTTGTTTTCCCTATTTCTACCTCCCTTGTGTTTTTTATTGGACTTAAATTGTGTGGTGATAGGGAAGGATATTCTTTGGAATTGTTAATGTCACACACATAAATGAGTGTAACTATGAAGAATTCAGTTTGGGCCAAAGTCCCATTGATTTAATTGTAAATCTCTTAGCATGGAGAGAGACTTGTCAAAATGGTCTATCGTAATAAAACTGGTGATGGAATTTTTAGCAGACATTTTACTACACTGTAATAGTTACATTTATCCCTGGGGGATTGCACCGTTGCATCAGGGAACCCAAAAGACGGTCTGAAGAAACAAAACAAAATAAAAAAACAGTAAAAGAAAAGTCTCTTATAAAGAATGCTCAGCTAAAACTCTGGAGCTCTAAGAGTTTATAACTTCATGTTTTTACAACTGCTGCTTAGTGATTTGTGACTTTAGACCTTCTCTGAGTTGGCTAATTTGTGGTGTGTTCAAGGTATCTTTTTCCTTCAACAGAAATGAAAGAAAAGCAAATCTGTATAAAAAGGTGTTTCTAAACAAATGACAGTCTTACTTGGTTCTTTTTTCTCCTCTTTTTTTCATAGAACCAGAAGATCTAGAGATGTAAAAAATCAATCTGATCATCTCCATATTGAGCGTGGGTTTTTTTCAGTACAAAACACTACAGTCTGTGCTCTTCCCTTTCAAATATTCTAAAAACTGTAGCATTTCTCCCTTTTTATATAAAACAGTTATTTTATTTGTTACTATTAACTTTAATCTGAGATGTAGTTCCTGCATAGAGGATTACAAAGTCAATGCTCTTCAATAGAAATTTCAGAACATTCCCATAGCTTTCCTTGTGCTATACAAGAACTGCCAGACTGGATCAGACCATAGATCCATCTAGTCCTGCATTCTCTCTCTGGCAGTGGCTAGTTCCAGATGTTTCACTGGAAGGTATAAGAGCCCTACAGAAAGTAGATGTGGATAATCTTTGTGACTCCTTCCCTGTTAAGTCTTTAGTAGATAGAGATTCAGTAGATAGACTAATTAAATCATGACATCTGTTATCCTTAACTGTAACAACTCCTGGATATTTTAAAAATCTATGTAGGGGTGCATCTATGCTTCAATAAAACACACATGGCTGGCTCATGTCAGCTAGCTTGGGCTATGGGGCTATAAAATTGCAGTGTTGAGATTCAGGCTCTGGGATGCAGGTCTGTATTTTAAATTTGTAAAGCAGGGAAGCTATAGGTGTCTCAAAGCTGTCAACCTAGTTAAAGAGCATGTGGTCACAGATTGTACACATCAGCTGATTTATGCATCTGACACATATGCTGATTGTACACATCCATCACATCCGTACACATCAGCTGATTAACTGAGTCAGAACAGAATGGGATTTCTAATCCCAGGGTTATGACTTCAGGACCTACATTGGATGCCCCTTTTCTAACCAGCCAGTCTTGGGTTAATGAAAATGTTTGGGTTCCAGACCATCGGTCCTAAAAGCATGAGCCTCTGCCTAGTGAATGAAACAAGTACATTTGGTAGAAACCGGTGCAGGCTCATAAAGCTTTTATCTGGTCAGTCACTACAGGGCACAGAGATATGCACACATCCACAGTATAGGCATATGGTCTGATCAAGAGTCAACTAAAGTCAATGGAAAGGCTATGGATCAGGAATGGAAATGGCTTTCTGGTCTTTGGCTCAAGCCCCTTGAGAGTATTTTGGTTAGGGGCACTTATCACTGGACAGCGATGACTAGAAATGTTGCTACTCGCTCCTCCAGGCATTCCAGAATCTCTCACCCAATATGGCTCCCCTCTTCCTCTGTAGTCATCCTGGCTCGCCATGTCTGAGTATCCCCTGGGCACCTCCTTGTTCATCAAGGTGAGCCCAACGATGGTAAGAACCTTCCAGATCCCATTGTGCAGTAGGTAGCACATCTGGTTTTGATCTGCAGGCAAAATCTGAATTTCAAAATCTACCTAATAAGCAAATCACCCTTTGCTTTGGGATTAGAGTTGGAAGGCAGACCCTCAGATAGCGCTGATGGAAGAAGACATTTTAACAGATAAACATTCTAACAGGTATTTTCATATTTAATTTGCACATTGGTTCCTAAGGAATGCCTTGCCAAACTAATGAACCATGAAGCCCCTTAGGATAAGTATATTCACTATGTAGGTTGTCTTAGACTATCAAAAATAGTTAAGAATCCTATTTGAACTATCAAGAGATTTCAATCAAATGAGCAGTTTCTGTCCATAAAGTTTTTCTGGTAGCTCACATGTGTGTGTGTGTGTGTGTGTGTGTGTGTGTGTGTGTGTGTGTGTGTGTATATATATATATATATATGTATATGTATATATATATATATATATGTATATGTATATGTATATATATATATGTATATGTATATATTTTTTTTTTAAATCAAATGAGAGCAAGGAATTCTGCACGCTGCCCTAGAATGGTAATAGATGGAAAAGATCTCAAACTAAAAATTAGCTATTAGCATTCGAGATCAAGGTATTTCACTTTGAGATGTACACCGGGCTTTGGATAGATACAATACATTCATCTGGTTTACACAGGTAGTTTACAGTTCCAACAACTTCAATCTGAGTCTTGAGAAAGAATCAATTCATAATTCCCTAGAGTTATGCTGGGACACACTGTAGCCCATATTGCACATATTCCTAGCTTCCCAAGAGTTTTTTTCAGTTTTTTTAATGGTCTCTGTATCTTTCCAAAATCTCCAGGTTGTGGGATTCTGCTTGCTTCTCTGTCTCAACCTTAAAGAAAAGGGGTACTCTCTTGGTGATTCAGATTGACAGCTGGACAGTACTTTTTCTCAGTTTGTTGTTTCTTTTGCTGTCATATTTAGGGGGAAAGTAGCTCCAGTTCAAGTAGTATGAAGGGAAACCATTTCAAGAGAGAACAGCCATATAAAATGGTTGTATCTTCAATACAATATTCATAAATGAGTACAAAAGATTACATGCTCACTAAACCCATACAAGAGATGTCTTGAGTGCCCTAATAGTCTTTCAATCCATTTTGCATGCCTTTCTAAAAGATGCGCTCTTCTTCAAATGATGAATAACGGGGAGTGCATTGATGGCCTGATGCAGGAATTATTGGGGGAAATTCTCTAGTTTGTGTTATGCAGAAACACAAATTAGTTGATCATAATGGTGCTTTCTGGACTCAGAAATTTATGAATCTCTGAAAATGTTCTGATGTGCCATCTGCTGAGATTGAGAGATGCATGTTGAAAGCAAGTTTCCGGTAACTGTGTTACATCTGCAATATTATTAGCATTCTAAGACATTGTTGTCCTGATACTACATGGATAAATTATGGCTAATCCTTCCATGGGTACAAATAGAGAGAAGGGCACAAGGAGCATTCTTTTTACACATCCCTAAATGTAGCTGAGGAGCATAGATCTAGATGGTGCTTCCAAGACAGTAGCTGCTTGAAATTAGGTGAGGAAAGTATCCTGGCTCACTGGCCAGGCATGGAGGGGAGAGCATGTGGCACTAGCCCATAGAGCCATGTAGGTCCCTCCCTGTTGTGCCCCTGTCTGAATTCCTCCTGGGGACACACGATCTCTGCAGAAGGTAGGATGTAGGCCGTAGTATTTCAGTAAATGATTGCTGCCAAGAAGAAACAGATGAATTTTTTTTAAAAAAAATGTCAAGATCTTGTCATCTTTGTCAACATTCTCAACAAAGATAATACCAATTATTTCTTTTACAAAGGAAGGAGGTAATGTTTCAATTGAAGCAGGTGTTGATTTAGATCCTCATTTGGTATAAATCACTGACTTAAATAAAACTGTTGCTTAATACCAGCTGAAGATACAGCCCATAATTTGCTAATGTATGTCAAATATCCCAGCTTCACTTACATTAACTACAGAAACTGCTCAGTATACATTTAGCACATAGAGATCTGAGAGCAGTTTAAGATTCTGATTGCAAGAGTGTGACCCAGCTCACTTCATTAATAACACATGCAACAGAGTTTCAGCATACCAAAAATGGAGAGAGAAAAAGAGAATGTCCAACATCGTAAAAATACATAAAATAATAAAAAAAAAATTCACATACTGTATAGAATAAAAAAAAGAGGACTCCACAATTATTAAAACCAGTTTTACTGTTGGCAGGAAACATTAAAAATCCCATGAAATGCATCCTTGAAACATAATATAAGACATTTAAAAAAAATCAAATGTGGGAAAAATAATCCCTTTAAAGTATAGGTAATGGATCTTGATTTAAATTAACTATATTTACCTCATTGTATGAAGTTAATTACCCTAGAATATTTCATGTTAGATCTTTTAAAGTTTCATTTCTTTTGGAATGATATGTAAAAATCCTGATATTTATTTTAGCCTTGTACATGTTAGCATGAAAATTTACCAGGCGAGGCACAATATACAAATGACAACCCTTTACCATGATGATGGAAAATTAACAGTTGTTTACTTGCTTACCCAAAAAAACCCAAATACTTTCCTTGATTGAACAGAATTTTCAAAACCTGATCATACATGAATGAAATAATGAGAACATAACTTAATTGCAGGTCATATGGATAGGATTACTACTGTACTCTGACCTCAGTTATTGGCCAGTTCAGTTGTCTAAGCTGTTGTAAATGCTATATAAGATTTGAGACAAGGTGAATGAGATAATATCTTTTATTGGGCTGACTTCCATTGTTGAGTAAGCTACACAAAGCTCTTCTTCAGGGTCGGGAAAGATATTCAGAATGTCACAGCTAAATATAAGGTCAAATGGATAGTTTAGCATAAGTAGTTAGCACATATTATAAGGGACTGTTTAGATTGAAGTGGCCTGTAAACAACACTGAAGTCATAGGACAAAAAGGGGGATTAGTGGGTTATAAATTGTGGTAATAGGCTATACATCCAGTGCTTTTATTAAGGTGATTTTTAGTGTCTAGTGAAGTTATGAATTTAATGTTCCAAACTTGTCCTTTGAAAGTGTCATGTAGGTTTCCTTTGAGGATGAGGATCAATAGGTGTTTTTGTCTTATTTTTTATGAGAGTACATTCACTAAGCTCTTGAATGTCTAGTTTTGCCCATATTGTTGATATTGGGGCATTTAGTGCACTGCATGAGGTACAGCACATGTTCATTTTATATATATATAAAATAGGGCCTGTGGATCTTGAAAGATGTGTTGTGGCGGGTGTTGATCATTGTAGCAATGAAGATTTGTCTGCAGGTTTTGCATCAGTTGTTCTGGCAGGGTCTGGTGCTGCTTTGAGTAGATGGGTCCTGGCCTATTCTATAGGGAGCTTGCATCAGTTGATGTTGAGGAGGCTGGGGGGCTGTTTGAAGGCCAGAAGAGAGGGTTTAGGAAAGGTTTAGTTCAGGAGGGAGTCCCCATTGAGAATGGGTTTTAGTTGTTCGATGATATCCTGTATGGGTTCCAGGGTGGGGTGACAGGTGACAATGAGGTATGTGCGGTCAGAGAGGGTTTTATACAATCTATGGCTCTGGACCAGAGTATCCTTGTTTGGTGAAGGTATTTTGAGTGTATTAAGTTCTATATCTTGGATCTTCTCCTCTGAGCATATTTTTTATATCTGAGTGCCTGACTGTAGGTAACAGATTACTTGTTGTGTTTGGAGTAGTTATTGGATCTATGAAAGAAAGTGCGATAATACATACATTTCTTGTATATTAGTGTCTGTAGAGTTCCGCTACTGAAGCTGACTGTGGAGTCCAGGAGGTTCATACTGGCATGGGAGTGTGCCAGAGAGATTTTAATGGATGGGTGGTGGAAATATAAGGGAGTTTGTCATCTGTCAAGAGGATGAAAACATCCTGGGACCAAGATGGCTACAGTAAAACTACATATAAGATTTGCTCACTAGAAAAGATGAAAATAAAAGACATTTTTTCCTTCACAATAAGTAAGCTGTTGTTGGAATTCTAATCCCTTATTAATCGGGAACTGGTGTGATCACCAATAACTATGAACAAGACTGCAAAGACAAGCTATAACTTGCCTAGGAATCACCAAACGGAATATGCCATTATTTTGAGTGTCCTCCTTTTGTCCTACATAATGTGGTGAAGTACGGTAAGATCATTTCGAACTTTCAAAGCCAATAATTGAACTTCTCTGGGATAGGGCACATTAGGGATTGGTCCAAAGCTCATTAAAGTCAAGTCAATAGAAAGATTTTCCAATAGAGGCCCCTAGAGCAGATGGAATCCGATCTGAATTTTTTTTTTCTGACCATAGAAAAGAAGCTGGGCTCTGAAGTCAGAAGGTAGAGTGAATCAGGAAACAAATCTAAGGTAGAGTGATAATCACTTGTCCTCAAGGGAAATATTTTCCCAAAATATTTTAAAGGAAAGTAGACTTCATTCTAAATAAAGGCAGCAAAGAAAACCTAATTACAATGAACTAGATTAAGGGTTACTGGCAATTGACTTTCTTAATAGTATGTATCTTGCTTCTTGACTTGCTTGGCTAGGAATTCACTGGTTTACTATGGATCATAGGAATATGAATTTTGAATACCAAAATACCAGTCCAAAGTAAAACTGCACCCAATCATTCTGAAGTTTTATTTTCGAGAGCAGAATGCAGTGCTAGGAGTTTCCAGGAAGACAGATCATATCTTGTGCAGAATAGCCTATTATTTCTTTTTCCAGGCTCTCAACTAAGCTCAACAAGAAAGGAGCCTAAAGGATTTTATATCTCAATCGAAATCAAAATAATGTGGTGTTCTCCGCTATTTTCAGGCTGAAAAATGAATCCATGAGGATAAACCTCTCTAAGCCACTGGAGGAGAATCAAGCTTTTCATTTGTCACATGAAACTCAGGTGGTATGAAAAGACAGTAAAACAAAACCTTTAATAAATGTCTTCATTGCATCTAAATCAGGTTATTTATTTTTAATGATTCTCTTGAGACTGAAGGTTCTATGATTTGTGTCATATCCTTAAAACAAGCCCTAATATGCAAAGGCATTTCATAGTACTCAAAACAAACAAACAAAAAACCCAGAAACCACACACAGAAAAATGTACTAAAATATATAGTAACCCAAGTACGCTCATTACAATGTGTACCTGCAATGTAATTGTACTTTTTGCCTGAAAATTAACTAATCCTGATTAGATCAACAGAAAATGACATGAGTCACTATAACCCCAAGTAAGCATTTATCCACAATCCTAAACCACCATTTAATCTTCATCCTGTATGCAGGCAGGGCCTGTCCTGGAATAATTTTGAGATTGAGGTTTGTTGCAGGTCAGGAACAAAGTTAATTGATGAAGCTGTGTTTTAAAGCATGAACAGTGCTTTCCCAAACCATGCTTTGATCCTAGGTCTTCATGTTACCTGTACTCTTTTACACACATTTTAAAAAGTGCTTCTGCTGTGAAAAAGTGACGAATATCAGGATGAGGTTTTATACTTGTCTAAGAAAAGTTGAATAATGCACTGCACCGAGGGATGGCAGGAATTCCCTGGGTTGTATGTTTTAGGGGTTTTTATAGCATGTCTCACAGCAATTCAATCCCTCTCTCAAGTATTTTGAGTAACAATAACTTTCTGGCATGTTTTGCGAAGGAATACATGGATGGAATCCCAGCCTTATATGGCTCCCACTGTCAAAGCAGAGTAGGTTATTTTTTTGTTTAGTTTAGTTTTCATCCTGTTTAATTAAATCGGGCCTTTAAAAAAATTCAAATATTGCCTACAGAGCACCTGTAAATTAAAAAGTAGGTGATACTTTTAAGCAGCATCTCAGTGGACTGGTGTAGGGCCTTTTTGCACCTGCATGTTCTTTGGTGATTTGTTAACTGCTAGGAAAAAGGCTTTAATCAACAGGATTTAAAAGCAGTTGTGTAATTTTGATTTATTTGCATCTATGTGAGTTCATCTTTCTTTCCCACAGTCTGTTCCTCATATTTTTTTTCAGCCAAGGTTGCCTGGCAGCAGTAGGTCTAGTGTGTTTTGTACATTCTGCATTTTTGCCACTCCATTTGATGGAGGCAGATTGGCTTTCTCCCGTGTCTGAACACTGCAGGTCAAGTGTAGGCGTGTGTGTGCTTTACAAATTTATCCCCATCATGGCTAATGTCTCTCTAAGATGTTAGTTGCTGGTAGTTTTGTTTGAGGGACACTTCATGCTGTAATTCTTGAGTGCAAATCACTATTTCTTTCTTTTGTTCACTTATAATGAGAGACTGAAATGGAGCTTAAATAATTCATCCAATGAATACATTAACCAGACTCTTCTATTGTGGCCGCTTACAAACTGAAAATAATTAGCACAAAGCCACTTTTCCTTCACAGAACTTTTTAAAAGAAGTGAGGGCATTACCATTAAGTAAATCATGAATTCAGTCTCTGTGGAAAGAAGGAGAAGGGGGGTAAAAAAGATTAAATATATTTCAAGCTATTTTTTTTCTGGTGGGAACATTTCCCAGCTGAATAAAACATTCCTTGGGGAAATATATTGCTATTTAGATTCGTATTTTGTAGCACTTTGTGAGTATCTTCAGAGAGGCCAAATAAGAGTCCTTTTCTTTCACAGAACTAAACCTACAAAACCACTGCACACAGTAGCTAGTTTCCAAAAAGACGTTGCTAGTTCAGAAACACAGGGGGAGTGAATTAGGTAATATTGGGCCTTTTGCTCTTTTTTTGTTCCCTCCTTCTCCTCTTCAAAGTATGTACTTTCTTCTGCAGATGCCAGAACACATGTTGCAGAATCTAAAAATATTGTTTTAGGACAGATCTTGATGAAAAAGCAAATTTTCCCATTTCTAAAACTAATTTATCAAACTGGGAGACTGTTCATTTTAGAACAGAGACCACGGGGTGGGGTGGGGATATGATAGATAGGTCTATAAAATCATAAATGAAGTGGAGAAAGTGAATAGAGGGTGTTATTTATGTCTTCACATAACACAAGAACCTAGGGTCACCCAGTTAATACAGCAGATTTAAAACAAACAAAAATACTTCACACAACGCACAGTCAACCTATGAAACTCATTCCCAGGGGATGTTGTGAAGGCCAAAATTATGACTTGATTAAAAAAAAGAATTGGATAAATTCAAGGATAAGTCCATCAATGAATATTAGTCAAGGTGGTCAACCCCATACTCTGGGTGCCCCGAAAGCTCTTACTGCAGGAAGCTGGGATGACAGGGGCTGGATCACTCCAAGAAACAACTGCCATGTTGTGTCAATTCACTCTGAAGCATCTGGCACTAGCCATTGTGGGAAGACAGAAAGGATGCTGTACTACATGGATAATTAATTAGTCTAATCCAGTATGGCTATTCTTATGTTCTTAACAATGTCTCTGTTTTAATGGTGTCAGAGTAGTTCTGTGAGATGGCGGTGGGGATTATGGGGTTGATGAAGTAAACATTTGTAAGTGAGGAAAGAAGTGAGATTCCAGAGTTAGTGCTCTGGAAGAACAATTTGGTAATCATTAGGTGCAGAGACAGGTAGCTCCTTAAAAGCTAGTCTGTTATCCTTCCTGCTTCTGTTGACTCCTAATTTTCCTTGCTGCAAGAACAGTTTATGTGTTCAGGTATAAATTATGTGAACAGGTTTCTTTGGTCTGCTTGCATGCAAAGTCCTGCATTTAGGATGGAAAAATCCCATGCACTGCTACAGGCTGGGAACCGATCGGCTAAGTAGCAGCACTGTAGAAAAGGACCTGGGGGTTAAGGTGGACGAGAAGCTGGATATGAGCCAACAGTGTGCTCTTGTTGCCAAAAAGGCATATTGGGCTGCATCAGTAGGAGTGTAGCCAGCAAATCGAGGGATGTGATTATTCCCCTCTATTCTGCACTGGTGAGGCCACATCTGGAATACTGTGTCCAGTTTTGGGCTCTCCACTACAGAAAGGATGTGGACAAATTAGTAAGAGTCCAGAGGAGAGCAACGAAAATGATTAGGAGGCTGGGGCACATGACTTACGAGGAGAGACTGAAGGAACTAGGCTTATTTAGTCTACAGAAGAGAAGACTGAGGGGAGATTTGATAGCAACCTTCAACTACTTGAAGGGGTGCTCCAAAGAGGAGGGAGTTAGGCTGTTCTCGGTAGTAACAGAGGACAGAACAAGGAGCAACGGTTTAAAGTTACAGCTGGGGAGGTCGAGGTTGTATATTAGGAAAAGCTTTCTCACTAGGAGGGTGGTGAAGCATTGGAATGGGTTACCTAGGGAGGTGGTGGAATCTCTGTCTTTGGGGATATTTAAGGTCCGGTTGGACAAAAGCTTGGCTGGGATGATTTAGTGGGAGTGGTCCTGCTTTTAGCAGGGGGTTGGACTAGATGACCTCATGAGGTCCCTTCCAGCCCTATGGTTCTATGATTCTATGACATTAACTCCAAACAGGTAACATCAGCATACACCAAACACTATGTAGGCTGCCAAGTGATGGAATGGAAAGGGGAGGGGGATAAAGTCAATGGAGTTATGCCAGTGTTACCCCAGTCAAAATGAGAATTGAATGATACGTAGTGACTTTTATTTGTTCCTAGATTGTGCTTCTTTTTACATGAGAAACTAGTGGCATGTAATTCTCCAAGTTTGTTTCTTGTTTCTTAAAGGGACACTGTGAAGATGCTAATCCTAATGTGACCTTACTTGTGCCTTAGAGCTTGAAAATTGAAAGAATTTTGAAAACCTGAATTTTTCTTTTCATTCTTCATATCGTTTCTCTGTTACATTTTGCCTTCTCTGTCTAAAATCTGATCATCAGAAAAGAATTGGTGAATTCTACAGAGGGTAAATTTGTGTATGGTGTTACCAAATTCCTAGTTTGTATGTGTTTAATAAAAAATAAAATAGCAACAAAAAGAACCCCTCCAGCCACTCCCCCCCCAAAACCCCAGGAATAAAAGGGTTCACTTGTTGATCCTTCCCTATTTGTAATAGTAGTGCAGTTTTCAAGATCCAATCCTGTCTCAGCTGGTTGGTTAGCCATGGGTCTTTGTTTATAGCCATAAAGGAGTGAAGTGGATCGTTTTACCTTTCCAGTATCCCATTAAAGCTCACTGCTTTGTGAGAGCCAGGCAAAGCTCATTGCCACCACACCACACTTCTCTCCGTCTGAAGCACTCTGGCTGCTGCTCCTGCTACGCCATGGGGCTGTCTGTGGGAAGTCTTGATGTTAAAGGCAGGGGTAGGGCAAGGTTAGTGGGCATCCTGTATCTCAGAGCAGCAACTAGTGGCTGCTAGAGAGATAGGACAGATTTAGCATTTCTAGGGTTTTCATGCTATCTCTACAGCAGAGACAGATTTAATATTTTGGTCAAATCTGGACTTTTAGTTTACCATTGGGGGAGACATTTTCAGAGTTCCCTGGGTTTCATCTGAAAAGAAGATTCACACATAGCAAAGCCTTCTCTAAAGGGACACAAGCCTTCTGATTTATATGCCCTCCCAATTTACTCCTCCTCCCCCTCCTCTTTTTAGGAACCTGAAATATGGTAACCCTACTACCTTAGAGGTTTCCTCTGGGCACCTAGATAGTGACCTATCATCACTTTTGTATCCCTTAAGCAGGATCTTGGATGAGTTTTGTGTAAACTTATCATCCTGGGGGCTTGATTCTCCCAACCTAAACTGCACTGTGAACAGTGGGACTACACTGGTAAGGTACTTACCAATAGGCAACATTCAAAATAGGACTTAACAATGCATAGCTTGCTAGCGATCTGCCCAGTGTCACCCAATGTGATCAAGGGTGACAGAGGAGGCCTCAAAATTTCAGCTTCCATTCCACTTTAAGAAGTGTTTCAATTCAGTAATTTTGGTTTGGCCTCTTGTAAAAATCAGGTCAGCTTGCAAAATTCAAATTCAGTGGATTTAGTTTTTAAACGCTCCTGCCATTGAATCCAGGCATTGGATTTGTACTTGTGTCTAGTAATTCTTTGGAGAAGAATAAAAAGAAGAATTCAGATCAAACCCAGGATACATCATTGTTAGAGATTAAATGCAGTTAAGTAATTTCCATCTTATTTCAGAACATCCTTACAGAATTTTTGTTAAACCTTCCTTTGAGTCAACACAGAAGTGCTAAGCTACAAGTGCCTTTGGCAGCCAGCAGCTATGTGGATACACCTTTGTCAGCTCCAGCCTGCCTTTCCCTGTTTTAAGTAACTGCTGTGGAGAGTCAAGAGATGCAATGGGACTTTCACTTAGCGGTAATATAAGAGGAAGAATATAGCACTCTTTCACTTCATTAGGCTTCCATGGGAGCTTTTTGCAATACAAGCATTGCATACTTTGTACCCACAATTCTGACTCAGGAATGAGTTTCCTGTTTCTATTTTAGGTAAACTTTAAATAGTTTGTCCTCTGGACTGAGCAGTTGTTACATTTAAACTTCTCTTGCCAGCTGCAAACAGGTATTGGAACATATGTTGGACCATGTTTGCATACATCTACTTATTGAGGAGCCTCAATGGCATCCATGGCACTACATGCATGTGTGGAAGAAATTAAGTATAGCAACTAGCTGACTCCATTTTGTAATCAGCAAACTCCATTTCAGCTAGAGCAAGAAGTCACGTACTCTGCCGGAACCGGGGGGGAGGGAGTGAATTTGCATAAGAAAGGGACGGGTGCAGGGAATGAAACTTAGGAAAACAGCCATCTAGCAGACCCCATATAAGGAAAGAAGAGTATCTTCCCTAATAAGGAAAGATAGTGAGGGGAATTGCGGGATTGGAGGGGAGCCAAGTCGCACTATGTGATGTATACCTAATTGTAATATGAAGTGTATTACCTATATAAGGTAACTCCACCCTTTGTGAGGGGCTCTTGGGCCTTTGCCTGGTCCCAGGGGTATGCAGCTGCGTATAGGTTTTTACTAAACTTTTCTCTTTTGCTAAGTGTGGCCTCCGTTGACTGAACACCCCTAAAATTTCCTCCACACATGTATATTATATTTGTATTTAGGATGGGGAAGATTGTGCCACCCTTACTCAGGGTGAGTAGTATCTTACTTCATGGCTAGTCCCAGTGAAGTCAGTGAGACTACTTTTAGAGAGCAGCATCCCTCAGTGAAAGTAGAGATTGTGTGTTTTCCCTACTAGTTAGTGTTGCCTTATTTCTATTGCTCTTCTATATTTGTTCTGTAGGCTGATTAGAGCTCTCATCTGCACTGAATGTACACCGTTAGGTGTAAAGGAGTTACTCATGGTTTACACTGGTCTGAAGGAGATGGGAATTGAGCCAAATAAGCCTTGCTTGGAATTTTACACAATTATTGTGACTTCCCTTCCCAGCTAATAAAACAATTTTTTTTAGTAGCACCCTAACCTGCATTCCGTGTCTTCCAAATCAGATTACAGAGGCCATGTCTACAATAAAAACTGAAGTCACTCTGTTTTAGGTTGGCTTGCACCTGCTGCAAGAGTTGCTACTACATGTCCACACTAGCCCACTCGGCTCGGTGGTGTGTGTCCTCACCAGTAGTACTTGCACAGACCTAAGTGGGGCAGTGTGCAGTGCTGAGAGACTGAGTTCTTAGCTCTGCTGTGAACCTCCTGCAAAGAGCCCGCCTGCCTCACATGCTGCCAGCAGGCTGCCCCTCTCTCACCCCCACGCTCACCCAGCTCCCTGGAGCTTCTTGCCTTTCCGTTCTCCACTGGTAGCTGGGCAGCCTTGTCAAGTTCATGGCATGTAGCCAACTGGGTTTCTCACCCACAACTCCCAGCAGGGATTGGGTCCAGCTGCCCAGCTCTCCAGGAACGTCAGAGGTAGCTGGGTGCTAGCTGCCCAGTTTCTTGTCAATTTCATGGCAAGAGAACAATCAGCTGATATAAGTAATAGTGTCTATACAGACAGTGCATTGCCCTAAATACATGGACATAACCCCTCTGCCTGTGTAGTACGGCATTTACATCGGCTGGACAAGGCTTTAGTGTAGACACTAACATAATTAGGTCAATATAAGCTGCCTTACATCGACCTAACGCTATAGTGTAGAACAGGTCAGAGTGCTGAGCAACCTTAAGGAATGGAAGAGCACCTTCATCATTAATAGCACCGACGAGAGCCCTAAAACAATCATGAAACAATGTCCTGATCTCCTTCCGTAAAAAGCAACAACTGAGCTGTTTTTTCTCCTTTCATATTCACATTCATCAAATCTTGCTTGCAAAATTGTTTGCGGGGCTATGTCATTATCTCCTTTCTCCTTTGTCCTTTCAGCATCTCCCTCCCTATAGGAGCTTCAGAATCCCACTTCCTTTTTCATCCTATCTGCTAAAATGATTAACAATGAAATAGTTAATGCTGATAAATCAATTGTTACTGTTAGTCTTTAGGGTTAACATCACAATATTAATAAAGGCTGGGTAGTTGACAGCTTCCAGGACCTTAATCGTAGACTGTCTGCAGGCTCTGGAAGATGACAATGGGTTTGTTTGTATTTGGTTCCCATTTGGAAGGTTTCCTTTGCAACTCAATATTTTTAAAATACTCCGATTTTGCAGAAACTAAGTTAAGTCACGTATACACAAATTTGGCAAAGTGTCTTACGCCTGAGGTTGGGCAAAGAAAACTTGTCAGGCTTCGTATTGAGCTTCCCTAAAGTGGACCTGAATCGTAGTCAGGTTAGAGTTATACCCTCACTTACCTTAAGTGATTTAAGTCACAGGTAGAGAAGGGTTCTTTAACCAAAAAACAAAACAACGAAACAAAACAACAACAAAACCCAACAACCCTGCCATTTCCATTGCTTCTGTCACCTACTTTTTATTGTGGAATCCCAGCTACCACCTCTGGAGTGAACCAATCAGAATTAATGAAGAGCTATTTTGAGGACATTCTGAATAATGGATTTTTATAATTACAAAGTTTTTTGTTCTGGAAAACATATTTAAGTGGTAGTTTTTGGTTGTGAAAACTTGTATGTTTCATGGATGCATCATTGCTAAGTTACAGCAATAAGTGAGTAATATAATGGGTGTGTCATTCAGTGTTAACCACAGTATGCCATGCTGGACTCAAATTAAACCCCATGCTTATAAAACCATATTCTTTTCATACAAAGAATTATATTTACTTTAAATGATATAGCAAAGGGACTTAAAGGAGTAAGATGCCCCTTAGTGACTGTGCCTGCAGCTAAGTGTATGCTGAAGGGAGCATGTGCTGTAATAAGCAAGCTCTCTGCAGAGACACCAGATTTTTCCATCCCTCCTTCCAGGTGTATAACTTTTTTATTAAGTTATTTCCCAGTTCCTCTCCTCTTTCCTTATTAGCACGTCTCCTTCAATCTACCCTATTACAGTCATACTAACTTTGCAGCATTTGTGCTTTCACTTTCCAGCTGGAAGGGAAGACTCCATTCTCGCAGATTGCAATACTAGCTAGCTGCCAAGGAGTGATGAATACATTCTGCTCTCATTGGATTTGCTGCCATTGGATTTGCTATCCATGGTGTTCCCAGATGTTTCTCTCTCACTCAGCCTTTTAAAGCTATATTAATGGTAATTATGATATCTGGTGGAGGGATACAAGAAATAGTATCAGCAGAAGTTGGGAAAAAATGAAAATTGCTTGTCTGGTTTACATAATTACTGGTAGAGAGGTGTGTAATAACAAGGCTCTTGTGAGTAATAGTTCTTCCTTCATAAGTGTTGCACTCTTCTCATGTTCACATGGAATTACCCTTGATACCATCAGTTACTACAGTGCTTGGTGTGCTCTAAATATATATCCAACGTGGTTGCCATTCCACTGTTTGATTTTTGCCAAAATCAACAGTTACCATGCTTTGGTGTCTGAGCATAAATTTTGACCCTTGAATGATGTACATTATATTAGATATAGAGGCTCTAGTCCCAAATACTTGCATATAAAAACAAAACATGTGCTTAGATACAGACCTGGACTTATTTAGATAAGTACAGTCTCACTAGATTTGTTTTAGCAAGTTGAGCCGTTTTCAAAACATGTTGAAAGAGAAGTTAAATTGGAAAAGTTACTTGAATTCCAGCTGACATTGAATTCCTGATTTTCAGTTTATAACTACCTCAAACATTTCTTTTTGCTGTGGGATTCCTTATTTTTTATGGTTTGTTTCAGCCCAAAGGCAGCTTTTTATTTATGGGAGGTTGGTGGGGGGAGACTTAAATATTCCACTGCTTTTGAGAACTTAGTGTGTTCTAATTTTTAAAAATGTGTTTTGATTCTTTTTGGCTAGGATAATTACACAAAGGATCGATTATTTTTAGTAGCATTACAGTAGCACCTAAGGCACGGTTACAACATATAATCAAAAGATAGTCTCTGCCCCATTGAGCTTACAAACTCTGCTGAATTTGAAAATAACTAATTCAGAAATAGTTATACATTAAATTAAAATGATCAGCTATCCATGTGCAGTATTTTATTTTCCTTATCAATTTCAGATGCATATTCATTTAGTTGTGTACATACATGATTTCAGCCTGAGTAGCATCCACCTCTAAACATATCTAAGCATTTCCCTTTCCTACCCCTCAAATTTCCTACCACAATCTTTAAAATGGGACCAATGAATTGGAATGTTTCTGGTACTCCTGTCTGTATAGTTCAGAATGTGTTTTAAGAAGATATCACTTCGCCAGAGAGGATTTTAACTGTGAATAACTGCTCTAGAGGCCAAGCCCTTCGAGAAACAGAATTCCAACTTGTTTCACAAATAAAGCTTTTGTATCACTGGACATCTGAGCAAACTATTAACTACTATGTTCTTTTAAATGCAGGTTTCCATTTTCATTAATGGCTAATCTGGTCAGAGGTGGAATTTATTTAGTACTCTAAGAGACAAAAAGCCATCAAGAAAGATGCTAATTTACCTCCTCTTTTTCTTGGTTGGCAGTGTTGGAGCATTGTTTTTCTTAATATCACATTATTTTTTTAGGTTTGTGGAGACCCAAACCAAGGAGCTGTTTTTCTGCGTGAATTTACATTGATTCGAAGAGAGAGCCTACATGATGATTTCCTGTCTGACTTGCTGAATAACCATAAAACTGAAGATCCGGTAGGACTCTTCTCTATTTATGTTTGTACTGTACATTTATACTGAAATGAACATTTGCTGAGTTGTGAAATTTTGCATATGGTCCTTTGCTCAGTTTGGTCCCTTTATGGAAAGGTTCAGGCCTGAGATGTTATGAAGTAAACACCAAATATGACAGGAATAGAAATGCAATTAGAATAGTGGCTGGCTCGTGTGGAAAATTTCTGGGGAATGAAGTATCTACTGTACATCCAGGGTCACATTTTTCAAAGGGGACATTACTTGGTCCTTAAAATTATGATAGCAATAGTGTTTCTTTGAGATTTTGGTTGTCTTTCTACCTTTATTTAACTTGCATACTTAAAGATAGTTTGCACAATTTTTGTTGTGTTCCACAAAAACCTAGATGTAGAAAGCAACACTTGCTGTTTCAGAGGCTGTATTTGAAAGATTCATCCTGAAAATTATTTCAGTATTGTAGTTCATTTTGAAGGAACAGTAGACCAAATAAATTATGGTTTGCAAAGAGTCACTATAAGGAATGGCACTAACAAGAAAATAAAAGAGTGGTTTTAAAAAAGAAAGTTTTTCTGTTGTTGTCCAAAGTGTGATAAAGAGCTCTATTTCCACTACCACTTTTCTGTGTGAGATTTCTGTTTTAAGTGTGAGAGATTTCAAACGAATTATTTGGCAGTTTGTTCTCTGATACTTTAAAGAACTTACAAAGTAAAGCAGTTCTGAGTGATATGTTCAATTGTGCTTTAATTTGAAAAGAAACAAATGAGCTGATTTTATCATGATGGTGTATTTGCTGGCCTAATCCTGTCAAAGGCTGTCTTTATGTTTTCTAATACATTGTGGTTGGACTGGAATTGTGGCAGAGCAGCAGCTGTGTTGATGCACTTTAGGGATTATAGCCCACAGTAATGATCCTGTGCGGATGGCAGAAAAATAAGGAAAATTGAAAAGGACATTCAGTATGGAATAATCACGGTGGAGCTATGATACTCATTTCGTATTATATCTACTTATCTAGTAGTCTAGGAAAGCAATTTCTCAAGTTATCATTTTTTGGCCTGAAAGTCTAGCCAATTACCATTTGTGAGAAACTAGTTGCTTTAGGACACGGGAGGGATGACTTTTGATAAATCTTGTTGTTTAAGTCAAAGAACCCAGTTAACAAAGAGAATAAAAAAAAAAAAAAACCCATTAAACAATCCACTGTGTTTGTGCTAATCCATCTGCTTTCAGACAAACTGTCTTTGGCCTTTTACAATTCCACTCAAAGAGTTCACAGATTGGGCAAAATCAACACTTTTGTTTTATCAATGTTTGTAATTTTATAGGGCGTTCAGAGCAGTATCAAGCAACTGCTTTACTGCCAGTGCAATAAAGATTCTTTGTAAAGATAATACAATCTCCCCCTCCCCCCCCCCATGATTAATGATGTGGGGCCTGAGTCACTGTGTATAGAACCATTGAGGCCATGTAGCCCAGACAAGCAAGCAGCTTTTTTATTACACTTTTGTCTGTATCACTGACTTGGCCTGTTGTTGTCTTGGAATGTCTTGGTCTTGTGCCTGATTGCAAGTGTATTAGGATACTGATGACAAGTGAAAGTATTGTGTAAATTATCCAAAGTTTTCCTCCAAGATAGCATTTGCATTATTCCACAATCAGGCCCTTTTAAAAATATATAACCCATACAAAACTAGATCAAAAGAACATTGAGGTTGCAAAATCAAGCACTCAAAAATTAGGAAATGCCAGATTAAAGGTTTCCTGTAAACCCTTATTTCAGCTTCCCTTGTGCATATGCAATATGACACAATCTTTAATGACGTGATCATATACTCCCGCCCACCTCTTTCAGTATACAGGATGGATGGTGCTTAACTAATGAGCATCTATTCAATATTTTGCTCTCTCCTTGTTCAGTATGTGGCCCTTGATCTTATTTACTGCACACAATTCAAACCCCATTCTAAAGAGAAAATTATTAATATCCTTGTGGGCTTTTGTGGGCTCATTGCTATACCATCTGAGTTTTTCTGACATCAATGAATTGATCTTAGGATACCCTTGTCAGAGGAGAGGGGTATTATCTCCATTTTACAGATGCAGAGCTAAGGCACAGACAGATTAAGGGCAAAAGTATCCATTCATTTTGAATGGATTTTTAAAGGCCCCTGTAACCTAGCGTTAAATAGTACTTCATATGTTCAAAGCATAGCTCCAGTTGCAGCTGAGAGTACTCAGCATTTTGTAAATCAGACTCTAGGATCTCAAGTTAGACTCTCAGAAAACGAGGAGAACACAGTGAGCAGCTGTGGAAAATTTGATTAAGTGACTTGTTTAACATCGCAGAAGAACTGTGTGGCAGAGGCAGGGTTAGAATCCCATTCTCCAGGGTAGCATTCCACTGCCTTAACCATGAGACCATCTTTTCTCATTCTGTAATCTACTGCTTCATTCATGCGCCCCTTCCAATTTCTGCAAGAAATGAGGCAGAGGTCCTACAGGCAACAGCCTCCTTCACTGCACAACCCGTATTTATCCTGTGCATGGAATGAAGCAGTCCTGTGGAAAAAATTATCAGTGAACATGTAATTTAAGACTGTATCATAATGCATACGCACAAATGGGGCTGAATTTGGGTTGTACAAGCAGCTTCTCAAAAAAAGTTTGTAAGAATTTTTTTTTTTTTTAACATGGGCAAAACATTTTCCCTAAGTTTATTCTGGGAAATCGCTGTACAATTTTGGCTGACATCTTTATTTTAAAAAGTCAGCTGGAGTCAGATACCCAGCACTGGAAACTTCAGGCGGAATGGCTGAAGTCTGACAAAGTTATAAGCAGCTAGAAAACAAGGTCTTATAATGGAAAGTGTGGATTGATCTTAATTATAGGCAGCACTACCTCCACCACATCTATTAAAATGAGATATCATTTCTGAAAGTGTCTATTGTCTACTCCAGGGGTCGGCAACCTCTGCTGGCCCCCAAGCCAGGCCTGCCCACCGCACCCTCAGCAGGTGCCGGGAACAGGGCCAGCAGGTGTGATCCTAGTACAGCAGGATGGAAGCTGCAGAGCTGTGCTCGCCAGTTGCTCTCTCTCTGCTGCCCTCCTCCCGTGGGCGCAGTGGGACCAAAGCCACACCATGGGAAGGGCCAGAGGGAGCAGCTGCCGGGTGCGGCTCTGAGCCTTTGGTCCCACTGCATTCACAGGCGGAGGCCAGCACAGCGAGAGAACTGCTACCGAGCCCGGCTCTGCAGGTTCTGTCTTGCAGCGTTCACAGGAGAGGTGAGGGGGCCAGCAGAGAGAGAGGAGCAGCCATCGGTCATGGAGCTGCTGCTTTGGCCCCAGTGGCTCCTTTGGCGCCTGCTTCCTCACATAAGAAGGAGGGGGGTGGGGCCAGAAGGGGTTTAAGGCACCGCACTGAGGGGCAGAGAGTTGCGCGGGGCTCGAGCGGCACCGTGGGGATGGGAGGCCCGCGTGCCGCTAAGAGCAGGCTCACATGCCAGCTTCGGCACGCGTGCTGGGGGTTTCTGACCCCTGGCTCTACACAATTTCTAATGGCATTTCAGCAAAACACATAATGAATCCTGATACAACTTTGGAATAACAACTGCAAGCAGATAATATTTCAAATTAAAACATTTCTAACAAAAAATGAAGTGACAGTTGAATACAAGGAAAGCTGAACTTGGGTATCTGGTAACAAAGAATTTGCCACAGTGGATCCGAACAATGATTTGTCTAGTCTAGTATCCTGCCTCCAACAGATGCCAATCTCTCTCTTTTAGAGGGAAGTGTGAAACTCTCCATATATTTATAAAATTCTATATCAATGAGTGGATAGAGGAGGGAATTCTCTTCTGATTCCTGAAGAGATTTGGCTTCCTTGTTTTCTACCTCAAAGATTTTGTTATAATTATTCTTCAGATTGAAAAGCAATGAATGTTGTTAGTGGTCACCTGAAATATCCAGCCATTGTGTTTAATCTCATGACCTTCTAAATTAGTGAAATCAATAAGCTAATGATACTAAAAACAGCACTGAGATATAAAAATTACTTTCAAAGGGGTAGCTGTGTTAGTCTATTGCAGAAAAACAAACAGAGTCCTATGGAACTTTTAAAGACTAACAGATTTATTTATCGCATGAGCTTTCGTGGGAAAAAATTAAAATATAAAATAAAAATAAAAATTACTGTGCTTTACAGTGATAACTTGTTCTGTGCTTTTATATTCTGAGAAAGGAGGCACTAATACATCCAACAGCTAATTTAGGGACTGTCTGCATGTTTCAGGCAGCCCAAGAAGTTACTC
>ML685908.1:1648044-1683195 GCA_007922175.1 Pelusios castaneus | reverse complement strand
TGGGGTGATTTAGTGGGAGTGGTCCTGCTTTTTAGCAGGGGGTTGGACTAGATGACCTCGTGAGGTCCCTTCCAACCCTATTATTCTATGATTCTATGATTCAAATAGTTAATGAAACACTTCACCCAAACATTCATATCAGCAAAACTTATTCCACTCAATGTTCCTATGAAGAAACGTAACAAAGGCCGCAAGTGTGGCCAAAGCAAATCCGAGATTAAAATCAAGTAGATGCTTGCAGAACATTTAGGTGGTGGTTGCCCAGCTTCTATTATGCATCGTTAAAAAGTAATTGTTTGAGAACGCTCTGGGTGAATGGAGTTGGAATAAAATGCTCATCTCCATTTTAAATATAGTGTTGCTGGTGCAGTAGAATCAAACAACAATGTGGCTTCAATAATCAGTTGCTATGCACTGTAATTGTTAAACCATAATGAATGTCTTTAATCAACTGGCATTTAATTAACATTCCATAATTCTTACTAAAATCTTATATCTGACAATTACATTAATATAAGCCCCAGCTTGTTAGTTTTTAGAACCTTTTCTCTACTTTTCTCTCTGGGCAGCTAGCAGTCTTGCTTGTAGCTTGCAGATCAATGAGGCAGGCTCATATCCAAAGATCTTGGCTCTGCTCCATCAATCCGTATAGCGAGATGTTTGTAAGAGTCTGATTATACCAGATTCAGCTTTTCAGGAAAAGCAATCAGTAAGATCTTGATACAGCCTGAACTTGGGCTCTCTGAAGAATTTAGCTAAGAGATCTAGTACAAATAAATTTTCTGGTTAAGAAGTGCCAGTTCAATGTAGTTTTATTTCTATTGTACAGAGGCTGTAGTTTAGTGAGCGCTCTTGGAAATAAGAGCCATTTAGATTTGTGTGTTTTCTTTCAGAGGCCAAGGCAATCCTTTGCACACCCCTCCTTTTCTCGGAGGAATTCTTGTGATTTTTGATCCAAAAGGATAGTAGTTGTTGTTTACCATGATGTAAAGATTTGAATTTGAATAGAAAATCTTATTGTATCCTCTATAGAGGTTTCATACTACACTTAGCACCATAGTATTTGAATGCCTTCCAGTATTGCGTTAAATTATGCAGCTAACAGCTGTCACCTGTTTTGTTCTTTTGCTCTCCACCCGTGCGGAGACGTGTGTTTAGTGGAGTGTGGTAAAGTTTGGGTTTTTAAAAAAAAATATATATGTTTCTCTATATTCATTGGGGAGTGCCAGGTGGAGTGGAAATGGAAAGTGCTGTGGTTTGCGATGGCCCCCATGCAGATGAGTTTTACCTTTTTTGGAGGGAGTTCAGTTGTGTCACAGAGGAGTGTAGCTGTTCACTACAGTCTTCATCCCAGAGCTTTAAATGGTCTTTTAGATATCCAGTGCCCAGGCCTTGAAGTGCCTGGAAAATAAGGACCAGGATATTGAAGTTAATGAGAAATTATATGAGAAAAGAGTGAAGGACTGGCTTGATGTGCTTGTAATAGCCTGTGTTGCTGACAAGTTGCAGTGTTCTGTCCTAGTTGGAGCTCCCTAAGTGCTGAAATCATCATACATGGGTCTACCATAGTGTGGTAGTCCAACCATCACTGTAAAGCATTAGACTAGAATTTTCAAAGGAGCTCAAGGGAGTTAGGTACCCAACGCCTTTAACCACTGCAGGAATTTCTGGCCTTCTCTTTTTACCCTGAAGCGTGTTTTCTTTTCTCCCCTGAGGAGAGGGAGCAATTTTTTATCAGAGACTCTAGGCCTGGCTTGACAGGAGTAACTGGACATGGGTAAGTACTCATTTCTTTAGAGACAAAATTAGGGAGATAAACAGAATATCTGTACTAGTTAAGATAAGGGGGCAACACCCAGGGAACCATTTACAGTGAACAAGAGGATGATGGATAGAATAAGCCTGGAATGTAAAATGAGGTAAAAAATAAATCGTGCGTGGGCAGTGTGTACTAGGATTGGTTCCTACAAAGAACCCAAGCCAATCCCCAAACACGCTGCAATGTCTTGTAAATACAATAGGATATGTGAACCCATATGTAAAGGAAGCTTTGCTGTGTAACTTTGAATAAGTGGTCAAATTCCAAAGGGGTAGCCATGTTAGTCTATTGTAGAAAGACAACAGAGTCTTGTGGCACTTTTAAAGACTAACAGATTTATTAATCGCATGAGCTTTCGTGGGAGACTTTGGAATTTGACTACATGGAGGGCACTGAATACAGCCGTTTGAAGTGTGACGAAGTGGGATTTTCTCCCACGAAAGCTCATGTGATTAATAAATCTGTTAGTCTTTAAAAGTGCCACAAGACTCTGTTGTCTTTGAATAAGTGGTAAGCCTCATTATTTCTCACCCCCCCACCCCCATGACCCCATGTTTGAGTCTCATCAATTCAGCATACCTTTGCAGATAAGGAACCTGAGTGACTAGACTAGAGTTCAACAGAGTTCTTAGGGAACCCACTGGCATACATCTTGGAGAAATAACACAAGATACACAGGATTACATTTCAGGGTCTGCTGCTGATCTGGTGTGTGCCCACAAGCAAATGACTACTCGCTGCTTTTAGTTCCCCACTTCTAAAGTGGGAAAAGTATTAAAATAGCCCAAAGGGATTTTTAAAAGGTTTATTAGTGTTTGTAAAGCATTTTGGTATCCTCAGATGGAAGACATAACAGTTCAGAGAATTAATACTTTAGATATATTAAGAAAAGCATGAGGGATTTCTTCAAAATTATAAGATTCAAGGCAGATTTAGTAATAAAGTTGGGTGGGATGTAGTACAGTTATTCCCACTGTGTTTGGAACATACACATGAGGTTTTTTCCAGCCTACAAAGAGGAGGAAATCTGAGTGATTTATTAGAGGAGAGCTGTATGAAGGAGCTTCACTTTTTTATTTTTTCCCACAGAAGATGTAGACCATGATACCACCGCGTATGGATTTCTCAAAAGCAGGCTATTAATATATAAAATATGCTGGCTGTGTATATTTTAAGGGTAGGTGAACTTTGTTTTGATCAGTTTAAAAAATCATTTGACTATCATGGGCTGAAAAGTCTTGGCTCAAATCAAACAGGCTTGCAGTCTGCTTCAGTGAGATTATGTGTAAAGAGGAAGAGAAATCCTAATGAAAAATCAACACTGCAAATAGGGTTGCTTCTTGTCCCATAGGTTTGAATGGATTGGCTACTGTCCCTAACCCAAAGCACAGGCTTCCCTGGATCTACAAAAACAGGGTGGAATTTGTATTTTTAAATTGAATCACCACTAAAAGGAGAAACATTAATTTAAATCACAGAAAAGAGTATTTGCGAAGTTATGTATGCATTTGTCTCTTTTTATATGTGCCAAATTTCAAAGGAGCCTCTGATATTGAGCCTGTAAAATTTGTTTGTTTACTCTTTTTGCGCATGTACAAAGCCCACATTTCCACACACAATTACAAATTTCCTGTATGCACACAATTATAGTATACCAACATATGGGCAAATTTTGAGAGCACAATTTAGTGGAGTCTGCTGAAAACTTGCCCTCTCAGCTTGGCCATTTTGTTTTTTCGGTTCTCTTCAATATCTGTATGTGCATGTAAATGTCCGTGAGAAACTGAAAAAATAATGTTGACCGCATTATTTCACACTACATCTTTTGTATCCATTTTGACTGATGGAGTGGAAGAAAATCAGCTTCCTAAGCTCCATTGCCTTTAGACAGCTTGTAGCAGAGGGGAAAATAACTGAAGACAGGTCTCGGCTAGTTATAGTGGTTTAAAAAAATTGGTTTAGATTCTTATAGTCTGTTCTATGAGAGTAAATTAATGTCCCAGTGGTTCCTGGTGATTATAATTTCCACTTTAGTTTGGAAACGTGCAATGTAATAGCCATTAATGCTAATTTCAATGGGAAAAGGGATCTAGGACTGTTCATGGAGGATGTTCTTTTATCCTCAGCTCATCCTTATTGAGTTGTGCTACCATTGCTCTGTTTGAATGGGAAGGTAGTCAACACACATCCATGGTCCCTTGTTGGAAGAATAATTAATATGCCTGAGCATCATGAATGGCAGTCTCTTCTTCAACCATACAGTTATCTCTATGGTAGGCATTGGGAGGGTGAGAAAGAGGGGGAATTGGGTACAGAGGGAAGTAACTTATAACAGGGAAGAAATAAGTGGAAATGATGGGGGATAATGGTGTAGAGGGAGACACAAAATTAGACTGGGTGGGTAGAAACAGGCACTATTACAGGGTGAAAGCTAACATGAGGAGCTGGAGCCCATCACTTGTGATAGCATCACTAGTACCAGGGTGTTCCTGGCACGTGAGTGAACTCTGTTGGCAGGGAAGATGAATTAATGCTCTGGAATTGGCGCAGAGGGCCAGGAACACCATAGTGCTAGTCCTGAGATCACAAGTAGCACCTGCGAGTTCCTCATACCAACCTGAACTGCTTGCAGTAGCATATTTTTTATTCAAAGCTAGCAAGACAACCACATCCCCTCCCACTGGATTCTTGTTTAATAACTATGGGGCCTCTGGGTTTAGAATCATAGAATATTAGGGTTGGATAGGCCCACAGGAGGCCATCTAGTCCAAGCCCTTGTTCAAAGCAGGATTTGATTGGTGTAATTCTCTGTGCCGAGGAATGAACTTGCTGACCTATTAAGATTAGGTTTCTGGAACACGACAGGCTGTCTTCTCAGACATACTGACCACTAAAAGCAAATTCTTCCTTTGCTTGCCTCTCTTCATAGTACACTGGGTCGAATTCAGTATTTATCTTCACTTTAAAGGTCTGTTTTGGACTGGCCCAAATTAAGTGAGGGATTGCCTCACTCTGTGAGATCAGGGCTTTTCACAGCAGTGATTTACCACCACTGGAACTGTCAACATGAAGAATTAAACTTGTGCTACATACTACAAACACATAATAAGGAGGGACAGTTCCTCCCCCAAGTAGTTTGCAATACAAGAAGACAAATGACCTACCAGAAGGTGTTGGCAAGAGGAAAACAATCAAATTTTAAGAACAGTGGAACCTAAATAGTGATGGTAGGGGCTAAAAATCACAGCAGACTTTTCTATCCGCATGGAGATGTTGTAATTCAGACCTTAGAGCTATTTTCATTAGGATTTCCATGAGTTTAGACACACACATGAGATAATATATGAAAGATGATCTTGAGCTATAAAACAGGGATCTGGATCCATGTTTTCCTTGTTTGTGCCAATCTGTGGTTTGGATGCATACCTTTCTAATAGTTATATCTTACCATTTTTTTAGAATCATAAATTTGTGCTTGGCTGTCAGGTATACAGAAACCAGTTGCACATTCTGAGGCTCTTTACTGGGTTCAGCTTGGACAATGAGGGACATTCTTGTTAGCAAGAAACACAGAGCACTGAAGGAGATGTGCCATTGCTTTTAATTACAGGAGCTTGTGCAAATATCTAAAGCACATGTTGCTAGTGTCAAAGATAATGTGATGACGTTGAGACAAGGCTCTCTCTCTAGATAATTCCCTATGGAGCCATGAGGTTATGGCTTGCTGTTGAAATGAATGGGACCATTAATTAAAAAACAAAACAAGTTTGAAAAAGATAAAAAGTTTGCCCTCCTTCGCCTAGCCATATGTTTCTTTGAGTGATAGAACTATAAATAAGTATTTTCACATGACTTTGACAGATTTTACATTGGTTTTCATGCCTTTGTACTGAGTGAAATTCTCGAGCAATGTTAATTGCTTTCCTGTGAGAATAATTATAGAAACCTAATCATAATTTACTTGATCAATATTGGAGCTGATTGCTCAGTTTGCTCTACTGGAATGATTTTTGGCCTATTAGCCTATCAGATGCGATGGAGATGTTAATATACTGGTTAGAGGTTACAAATGCTTCAGTGGAACAAACTATGAGGCAGAGATTTGTGGTTATCAGAACAAGTAAAGTATAGATAAACTTCATTCAAGTGGTATGAATCCATAGCATCCTGATTAGGTAATTACAGTGTATTTTTAAGAGATGAAAACTGACCTTGATACAAGAGCCTAGTATTTGAATAGATATCTTTCAATGATAGCGACTTTTTGCCCCCCCCCCCCCCATCCCTCCCAACTTTTTTTTGGTGATTAAAAATCAGATGATTCCTGTCAGTAACAAGATTCAGAGTATAAGGATGACTGCACTGAAGAGGTTTTGTTTAAAATCTAGTTAAGTATCGACATTATTCCAGCTAAAGTGTTCATGAGTTTCTTAGGGTATGTCTAGTAGTTCACTAAGCCAGGACTCCACCTCACGTTCAAACCTGAGCCCCTTCCTCTGTCCATGCAGAAATTAGTATGGCTCAGGCCAGGACTCCCTCTTGACTCAGGCCCATAGACACTGCTATAACTCTAGTGATCATAACAATGTCATTCGGTGGGAATAATGTCCAGGAAAGTTAAAGACTTGATCTCTGCAGCACCCTTGCATCATGCATCCTGCTAGTGCATCCCATGTTAGCAGTGACCAGGGCCTACATAACGCTGGAATTGAAAATTCTGTGGTTTATTTACTCATGTGCTCCTTGTACTGAGCAAACTCTAGGTCTACGAGTCCCATGAGTTCCCATGGCACAGTTTGGAAAGCCCATTCTCAGAAAACCAGTGATTATTTCAGCAACATTTCTTGTGCCTATCACTGCTGGGTAAATCAGTCCTGATCACCTCACCAGTTTCTGCCACAACAACTCCAACAGTTGATTTGCCAACTCTAAACTAGTTAGCCATGGACCTGTAGCAGCCTGGGGTAACCTGCTTTCAGATGGCTAAAGAAACCTGTTTCTGGACTGTCTTGGCTTTCTATATGTGGGTATCCTGGAGCTGGAGGGTAAGAATGAGCTGATCACAAATGTCCAGGAATGCCTGCTTCTTTATGAGAAAGTTCTGGGCCCATTGCTGGTCATCCGAGGTCTGCATGACCATGTCATCCCACCAGTCTCTGCTTGCAGCTCTGCTTCAGAGGCACCAGTCTACACAGAGAATCTGTGCCTAAGCGGTGACAGGCATGACCAGCATCAGCTCATTCACAGCTGGCATGTCAGTATCCTCTTAGAAGAGATACCTTTGGCTGTTCAAAAATGGCCACAAGCTTATTGCAGATGCTCCACCTATATCCTGAAATAGGATTGACACTATATAGTAGAGTGTTCCTCCCCCAGGGCAGGATCCATATTTACTCTGGCTTCAGAGAGTGTAGCTCATGGGCTATAAAACTACACAAAACACTTCTGGTCAACTCCTGCAGAACAGACAGACAAGTTGTCTCACAACCCAGACAGATTCAGCTGGCCAGGGTGGCCACAGCCGGGGCAGGCTCCCGGGCTCCAACCCGCTGGCCACCTCGACTTCCTGGCCCAGGGATGGGGTCGGCTCCGCTCCGCCGACAGCCTTGGCCTCCCTGCACGGGGCCAGGATCGGCCTCCGGTGCCGGGGTCTGCTCTGCTCCGCCGGCGGCCTCCCGGGGCCGCGTTCAGGTCCCAGCCGCCAGCGGCCTTGGCTTCTTTCTTTCTTTTTTTTTTTTCTTTTTCTTTCTTTTCTCGGCTTCTTTCTTTCCTTCTTTGCCTTCCTTTTTCTTTCCTCCTTTCTCTTCTTTGCCGGCCTTTTTCTTTCCTTCTTCCTTTTTTCTTTTTCTCTTCTTTGTCTTCCTCTTCCTTCCTTTCTTCTTTCTCTTCCTTCCTTTCTTTCTCTTACTACTCTTTTCTTTTTGTCCTCCTTCCTTCTCTTTTTTCTTTCTCTTCCTTCCTTCTTTTTTAAAAATTAATTTTAAATAAAAACCTTTCTAAAAATTAAATTTCAATTCAAAATCCATTCAAATTCAATTAATTAAACACAACTAATTAATTCTATTTACAATCACTTTAACTTCAATTAATGCCTATAATTTCTGTCGTGTGAGTTTGCACAAAAATTTTATTCAGAAAAAGTTTTGCACACGGCTTGAAAATTTTGCACACAAGCCGCCAAACCTTAGAGGGAACATTGGTCATAGGTTAGATGTTTATTAGAGGAGTGGGTGAGAGAAGTTCTGTGGCCTGCATTGTGCAGGTCAGACTATATGATCATAATGGTCCCTTCTGACCTTAGAGTCTTGGTCTACAAGCCCGAGCCTAGCAGACCTAGCCTTAATATGCTTTGTAGACCTATCTTCAGGGAAGGGGTTGTCTATTTTCTTATGAAGAGGCGGGGGTAAACTTGGGGAAAGGAACAGTGTTGTTCTTTGACTTCCATCACTAAGGCTGCGTCTACACTTGTAAATTAAGTTGACTTAAACTTGCACAGGGGGAGCCCTGCAAGGGTTCCTGTCCCCCTTTGCCCCATTATACCTATGTACAATGGGGCAAAGGCTGAGCCCCCTGGCACTGGGCAAGGGGTGCCCTCCCTGCCCCCGTGGACCTATCCTAAGTCCCCCTAGCCCCTAGAAGTCAACCTAGGCTTCCAGTGTGGATGCTCTAGGTCGACTTTGTAAGTTCTCCCCAAAGTTGACTTAAAATTTATGTGTAGACTCACTAAGTCGACTTAGTTAAAGTCAACCTAAATTTTCAAGTGTAGACATAGCCTAAGATTCTCCAGGTCAAAGTGTGTCTTATTCTCTGGTGAAGCTCTGTGTAAATGTGTGATGATACATATGTGTTTTTAATCATAAAGGAATACTTTTGAGATTTCCAGTGCTCTGATGTAAAATGTGTCTGATTCCAGGATAGCTTAGTGTATATTGGTTATCCTTTGATACATTAAATGTGCCAATCAATACCTTTAGGCACGTGTCTAATATAGAAGAACCAAACACATGTTAAAAAGTCATTGACAACATGTTTCACACCCACATCCCATCCTAATGATCATTCCTCCATTTACTCCTTACCAGGCAAAAGCAGCATGCCTTAAAGGTGAACAGATTGATTCTGTCTGTCCCATGGGAGGAAGCACATTCTAGGGTCAAGGGGTCTCTACTGAAACTAGCCATTAAATGAAGCCTCCTAGATGATTTCAGCTGCTGGGGTATGGTGCAAAGAGAGACAGAGTATAAAGTAGCTAGAACCTAAGCGTATGGGTTTTATAAATTAAAACTAACATACTGAGCTATGAACGGAAAAGAACTGAAAGTCTTCACAATGAATAACTCTTGACATGTAATAACTTTTTTTATGGATAGTAGATAAAGGCTGGAAAAGAGCATGGAAGTGGGGACGTAGTAAGGATGTAAGTTTATTTGCATTAGACCGAGGAAAAAAATTGAAGACTAAATTCTTCCACAGAGAAATTGTGACATGCTCAAGGTTGAACAGGAAGTCTGTGGTAGTGCACGGAATTGAAAATTGAAAACCATGTATTTTCTAGTTAAAAATTCTGCCACCTTTCAGAACACGTTGCAGGTGGAAATAAATTTTCTGTGTTGTGTGCAAAGCACAGAACCGCAAAAGGTTTCTTAAAATCTCCTTCTGAACCCTGGAGATATCACTCATGAACTCATAAATGTGTGCCTGACTGCTAGATTTCTGTTCAATTTTACTTTTTACGTAGAAGAAATGTTGTGCATTGTTGAATAGTTTGCCTTAAAATGATGAGATCAAACATAGTAAGATTAGATTAAAAAATGTCAAATATAATGTCCAGTGTCTGAAGAAAAAAAGTCATTCTCTTGATGAAACCCTGATAAAATTCTGAAAATGAGCTGCTGAAAGTATTTGGTCTTGTAATGAAATCTCCTGCTGCTTCATTTCTGCTTGCTGCTTAAGAAAATGGCAGGATTTTTCATTAAGCGAGAAAACAGTGCTTACGTAGAATGGACATTGAGAGGAGTGACAGGCCCTAGAGTTTGACCATATGAATTGTATCCCAAAACTGTATTTTTATTTTCTGATGCTGCTTAAAGCAGCCTATTAGCTAGAAAGCCTCTGAGTAAAATGGTGATACAGATGAGAAAAATACATGCATTACTAGTTTCTAATAACTAGTTTTTACGTTTATTACTAGCATTACTAGTTTCTAATGTCAATGAGATCAAGCTTCCCTGTTTTTCTAGATACTAGTCTTAAAACTCAACCCCTAAAACTGTCAGATCCCGGATGGAATCAAGTTTTTCTGTTTTGACCTTCACTACCAGTAAGGGTTCTACAGACCAAAGGTTGTTCTTGCATATGTTTGTGAAAATCTGTTTCTTAACCTACAGTATGAAGATAACAAAGAGAAAAGAACAATGGGGATTAAAATAAATTCAGATGTGATGTATATTCTACTGTACAGGAATACCTGAAAATGGCCAGATAATCGGAGAGAAAATGAAAAACAAAGAAAGAAATGAGACATTCATCATAAGAACTTATTCTAAATCCCAGAGCGCTTCCGGGGCAAGCATAAGCTTTAACAAATCCAACTAGGATAATGATTATTCTACACATTTGCCACTTTCAATACTAAACAGCACCTGAGAAATGTTAGTGCAGGTTGTTTACCATATGACAGATTTGCCAGGTGGCATTTTCCAAAAAGAAAGGGAGTGAACAATACAGTGTCTTTTGATTGAAATAATTAAAACTCACCACTCCCTAGTAGTCCACTACTGATTGCCATTTATGAGAGTTATTAGACTTTTCCTTAATGTCTAAAATACCAGCCAAGGACAAAAAATATTTTTTTCTACCATCTCTAGGGATATTTGCATTCCATCTCTATAACAACAGTTCTATGCACCAGTTTTCATTGAGGATTAGTGTACAAAGTACAATGGAAACTTTTCTCATAGAGTTTTTTGGGTGGAAGGGTTGAATTTTGGGTGAGCAAAAATGTTAGAAAAGATTTTAACAAGTATAAAATCTAGGAGTTCTTCAAACTCTAATAATTCAAAAATGGCTTGTCCAATTAACCTAAAAATTTAAAAGAAAAATTCTCTTGGCACAGAATAGGTTTGCAACATGGTATTATGTAAAGAAATGTCTTTTGGGGGGAAGAAAGTTGGAAGAGGAGGAATAAATCAGACTTAATGAAAACCATGTCTTAACTCTCTATATTAACTCCACAATACCTGGTTTATTAGCAAATGTCTACCTGTTTTAGCAGAGTCTCAACCAAAGGGCTGTAAGCTAAAAGCTCACAGTAATCTTTTCCTTTTTTTATTTTCTCATGAGAAATGTAATGTTGCAGCACAGTGTGTGAAATGATATATGGTGTGAACGGCAGTGGAGCAGAGTACTTTAGGGACGTGTAACTAGATAATAATGGAGATTAATGATGATTGATGCTGTAGAAAGACTGCTGTTAGCAAAGGTATTTTAAAAATGTGCAACAAACTGAGAAGTGAATAGCCTTAATATTTAATGAAAAAAAAATCCAGAAATGCTGAGGCGCAATTGCTATGAATAGCTGATTTTTTTTTCAGGCACTAGTGTAGGCCCACCAACAGCAATTCTGGGCCCCGGAGCAGAACAATTAATGGCCACCTAGAAAGGAATAGCTGAGATCCAAATGGGCTTCCACTAGAAGTTTTTGCTGATTTATTCTGTGCCATGCAGGTTCCCAGGTGGTTGAGGTGGTATCTGCTATCCCTAATGTACCCAGGAAGCTGAGTAGCAGATACTGCCTCCTCAGCTGCCCAGGACCCTGCATGGCACATAATAAATTAGCAAAAACTTCTCCCAGAAGCTGACTCAGTCTTCAGCCATCCTTTCTTAGGCAAGCGGCAGGGGCCTTCAGGGCAGAGGTGCATGGGGAGAGGTGTATCTATATCTGTCCCCTTGAACCCTTTTAAGTTGCTGAGCCCCTAGGCAATTGCCCCCCATACACACTCTCACTCCTCCCCCATCATCAGGTCTGTCCTAATGGAATCATAGATACTAAATATAGAGATGACCTGTTAAATCATCTTACCCCTCCCACTTCCACAGCAGGAAATGGAATTGAGTGCTTTATCCAGCATATTCTCAAGTGCTTTGCTAGATCAAGTTCTAAATGGTTTGAGCAATGGGGCCACCTTTTTCCTTGGGCATCTATTTTACAAACTGTGGCAGACCAATGTGAAGAACACTTGTTTTTCCTTTCTGTTAAAGGAAATTCTTTGCTAATTTTTCCTTGCTGATTTGGAGTATTTTTAAATTCCTTAATTTTAGGTTCCAAAGGGGTAGCCATATTAGTCTATTTCAGCAAAACAAATAAGGAGTCTGTGGCACTTTTAAAGATCAACAGATTTATCGCATGAGCTTTCGTCAGAGAAGAGCCCACTTTGTCAAATGCTTTAACGATGGGGAATTTTGGGAACATCACGTAGCATCGGTCATTAGACAAATTTTCTATTTGTTTGTCAGGATGTGGTGTTTTGGAGGAAAAATATATATTAGTTCGCTTACTGATTGTTTTGCAGCAGAGTCTAAAGAAAATACAAATGATCATTAATATTTCATGTGTCCAGAGAACTTCACAATAGATTCCATGAGAAATGTTTTGAGGAGTTTTTTGCTGGATGGATTGTGTGGAATAACCAAAAAGGAGGAGCCACTACGTTCAGGGCTCAATTACCCGCTATAGCCTAAGTCTTAATGGTGGAATTCCAGAAGTTGGTGGTTTCTCTTAAAGTTCACTGTGATGTTACAGTGATGAGCACTGTATAAACATGACTTATTGTAAGGTCTGTGATGCTAGAGTACTGGATACAACCATGTGACCTTCCTGCAATGGGCTTTAAAAGCCAACAGAGCAAACATAAAATCTAAGCACCCTTTCATAATAGAGCCAGTGTAAAGAATCTAGGGCAGATAAAGTACAATCATGACTGCTCAGTCTTATGAATTGATGATATTCTGTGGTATTGTGTGCAACATTCAATCAATGGGGAAGCACCACTGAATGTCCTAAGAGGAAATTACAGTAACAGATCCCCATGGTGCATGAAAGCATGAGATAATCATAGATACATAAAGATACAACCTGAGCAAGTTTTTTTAATCATATCATTGTATGGAAAGAATGTATCTGAAAATAACAATATTCTTGCACTGTGGTTGGTTATGAACATTTGTCTATTCTAAATAAAAGAGAGATCTTCCTCACGTTCCTACTCCTACTCAGCAGTGAGGCTCCTGTTTTCACAGGATGTTTGAGAATGAAATGGCTCCAGTGCAGCCAGCTGGCAAAATAATCATAGCATCACTCCAGTACAGAGACCAGCTAGCTAGACCCATGGACCTACAATTAGGTGTTATCACTAAATGTCCTGTAGTCTGTTGTTTAAGGATGACTTTGCCAAAGACTTGCCCTTAGAGAAGAACAAGACTTTGTGGTTAACTGGACAGAAGAAGAAAGCATATGAATGCACAAATTGTTTGTAGATACAAGTGGTCCTTTCCGTCTGATTGCTCAGAATAGCTCTTCAGTTAGAGTAATGGTAGCATTGGCAATACCTCCAAAAAGAACAACACTGAGGCGGTTCTCCATTACTTGGAAGGAATTTTTGGCTTAAATTTCATGCATGAATTTTTTTCTTAATTCTCTGCTCAGGAATATACTCTGTATCTGATTATTAGTGTTAACCATTCTAATTTAATCCATGTGTGAAATGGATAAGTTGAGAAGCACATGGGTCTGATTAGCAAATCAATATGCTAGCAGAGGACATGTCAAAATGTCAAAAGTTCAGCTGAAGGTGCAGAGATTCATTTAACTCAGCAAAACCAAAACCAAACACATGCAACCTCCCTATTTTCTGTTATTTACAGCTTTGTAATAATTGGGAAAAACTCACTCCAGGCCATTTAGCTGTGCATAAAACTGGCCTGTGCTTATGCATCATCTTGTTTTTCTTTTAATATATTAGTACATCCCCTATTGCACTTCATCTTAATTTATACCTGAATCCTACAAATACTTAACTACTTAATTGCATAACTATTTTGCTGGACTGGGCCCTTATGGACAGGCAGGATGGTTCACTGGTTCAGGGTCTAGCTGAAATATGGGAGATGTGGCTTCATTTCCCTGCTGCACTACAGATTTCCTTTGAAACTGGGAGAGTCGCTTAGTATCTTTATGCCCATCAGTAAAATGGGGTTAATTACACTTCCCTTCTTTCCTGGAATGTTGAGAGAATAAACACATTAAACATTTTGAGATGCCCAGCTAATATGATGATCAGGGCTATGGACAGTAAGCTTCTTTTGGGCTAAGGTTTTCTTCTGCTCTTTGTGGCCAGGAGAATGGGGCTCTGAATGGACCCCAGGTTTTACTGTGAAACAAATAATTTTGTAACCTACTTGTTACCTAAATAGGTGCTCATTGCACATAATCAGCTGCAGGGCAAGCAGTGCCATTAAATCCCTTTGTAGTCTGTCCTGAATGCACCACTCAGGTGACAAGCTTTGTTTCCTTCACCTCTCTCAAAGTTGGAAGCTCATGGACCAACCACTCTTTGACTTGGTTACAGGCCCCTGTTAACCATGTCAGCATAACAGGACCATCTGCATTTTGCACCTTCAAGACACTTCCCTCCAAGAGTCTTTGACCAGTGGTTGACTAAAGAGATTTTTAAAAAGCTTCTTCAAAAGAAACGCATTCTTTTTTTCACTCAAATGTACATAGCAATCAGGGAAAAAGATTAAAAAGAGAAAAGTCTAAGTGTGCCTGGGTCTTACCTAAATTTTCTTTTCCCTCAAAGCTTGGGCAAGCCTACCTGCCACAGATCTTTCCCTCAGCACCTCTGTTTCCATCTGCTTGTGTCTCCCCTTAAGCAGCTGCTGATGGCTGAGCCCTCTCTGGATAGGGTTTTTAACCATTTAGTGTTCTTTTGATCATAAGCCCTCCGCTTTGGCAAGCCAGCTATGTTACTTTTTGCTGGTGCCTAGAAATAGCCTCTTACCACTTAATGGCCCAGCCAAGGTTCTCTTAAAATCCCTTAAAGTTGTTTACTCAGAGGAGTCTTGTATCTGGTTGTTGTTTTATTTCTTGCCTGTTCTTCCTAGCACTCCCTTTTGAGTTAACTCCATGCAGCCAGATGCAAAAATACCTAGCAGGTAAATTGAAGTGCACAATATTCACTAAAAATATACCTCATTCTTCACAGACTTAATGCACTAAATAAGTCACAAGTGTAATGCCATTGGCTCTGTGATGTCCATTGGAACTGTGGAGAAGAGAAAAGGTATTTGACAATTTTCTTCGGCTGTGCATGGAAATATAAGCACATTGGGGACAGATTAGATCCATGTTCGGTATCATGAAATCATGATATCCTGAACAATCCGAGGACTTTTGTTTCACAAGCCTTGGAAAATATCCATATTTTAAATGAATGTCTCTCTTTAAATGAATTACATAAATAATTCTTGTTGAAAGTGCCCCCTACAGCACAATTTAATATACAGCAGTGGGGAGAAAAATGGAAACCCGCATCTGGATTAAATATAACTGCATTGCATAATGAAACAAAAGCTTTTGGGGTGAGTTTTAGAAAGGATTTCATATGGTTTGAAGGATAAGATGTTTCTTGATGTGATATGGTCCTTTGTTTAAGGACTATGTGATTTGTATTATTGACATATTAAACATACAGGGCCAAATTCATTCCTGTTATAACTTCACTGAAGTTAGTTTATTTTATCTCTTATTATAAACTTACTTTACTGAATAAATGTCTAACTTTTATGCATGTGACTAGTTCTATGCACACCGGTATTTTTGCATCATGTATTTCCCTTTCTTTCTCTTTCCTTCTCTCTCATAACAAAGTAAAGGCATCTTAAAAGAAAATAAGATTTCTGAGATTCCACCTACATGTCTTAGTTCAACATTGCCCCGTTTCTCCCATGGATCATGGATAAGCTTTGTCTATGAAGCCTATTTTGGGGATCATTATCTTTTTTTCTGAAAGCGGTAAGATATAAGTTTTGTCCAGATATACGGCAGAAGGAAGTTCCATATGTACGGTCCTTCCTTTGAGAGCTTAGTGGGCACATGCCACTGCTCAGCACTCCTTGAGATCAAGTCTTGTCTTTGTGTGATTGCAGCATGATCTTGGGGATTGAAATCTACAGAAGGACTCTTGTTGCCCTCAGTGAACATTGGATCAGACTCTTCAACATGACTTTTGTTTTGTTTCCAGCCGTTAAATGACAATCTCTAGCAGAGTCTCTAGAATTGGTCACTTGTTGATTTTAAAAGAATAAATAAGCCCCCAAATGCCCCACACGTGCTTAGGTTCCAGCTTTGCAGTTATTTTTCAGGCAAAACTCCTCCTGAAGGACTGTAGGATTAGGCTGTAATTTTTCGAAATTCACTATTTTCTTTCTTGACAGGGTTCCTTCCTGTTTTATTGGACCACGAGACTTTTATAAATTCTGAGGAATAAAGTTAGTCTTAACTTATAATAAGTTACCTTGTCATGTTGACTGTGTTTCAGATTTAGAAGCCTGCTTTATGTTTCCTTTTTCTTCATCTGTACCACAACGAATGACTTTTCATAAAGCTTTTTCAATTTTGTTTTGAACTCTGACTTTGGAAAACATTTCTGGTTTTGTTCATATGCTAATCTAGCATAACTGAATAGAGAGAAGTTTTTTAATGGAAACTGTTCATTTACAAATGTAATTGGTAAATCACTGGCTAATCCATCCAATTTACTGGAATTGGGAAATGGCAGGAGACGCTGATCGCATTCTTAAATTAGACTGCCAAGAAACAAATTTGCTTGCAAACAATATTCTGAACAGCCTTTTGTTTAATGTATTGTATTATCTTATAACAAAACATGTTTGATACTGCAGTAAAAATTTTAGCTTTTGGTGGAAGGTCATATTGATTGCAATGATTTAAAATGTAGTTGTACAAACAAATCGCTCTTTATTGCCACTATAATGCAAGGCCCACTGCAAAATCCAGCTTTGACTAAGGAACAAGCAAGTAAGATTAATATCACAGTTTGAAAACAATAATTTTATGTAATATTTGTACTGCATTCATTTCCAGGTTCATGCTATTAAAAACTTGCCAGTTGACATGTTAACTTTACAGTATAATAATTCTTTCCATGGGCTAAATCCACTCTGAACCCAAGTGGACAGGTTTGATGGAGGAGGGTTCACTTGAAAGGAGGAATTCTCTCTTCTTGGGTGATGAAACAGCATACGATAAAATGTCAACATCTGAGACACTCATGTCCGACAGTGCAACTCTGAGGATGTAATAGCCCCTCTCGGTAGGCTGCAGAGGCTTGTTGACTTTAGTTATACAAGAATCATCTGACTTTATGATCACTGGCTCCTTGCGTGGCACACAACCCAGCCATGGAAAGAGGTTTATGCCACACAGGAACTGCAAACCAGTCTTGCCTGTCAAATCATCCCCTTGCTTAATGGAACTACACTAGTTTTGATACAGGAAAAGCCTTTTGTGGCTATAAAAAAGGGACAATTTTTTTTTAGTTGATTTTAATGTGCAAGTAATATGGAAGTTGCAGGAGGTACTCCATTACTTTTGAAAATTAGGCCTTTTATTTCAGTGACTATGGGAAGACTAACTTTGGATAACCATTTCTTAAAAATGTTGGCTTTGGCTTTTGTATATGGTAAAATGAATGCCTGCTTTTGAGATTACGAATCTGTATTTCCTAAAATGTGTGTGCTTCCTCAGAGTTACACAGCAAGAGAGAACTTTCCTGAAAGAGGTGGACAACTTGACAACATTACTAAGTATTTAAAATTATTGCATGGGTTTGAAGAGGTAGCTTTCAAGCTTCTGAGTTTACCTAATTACGGGTGTACTGCTCTGACAAGACTGTACAATTTATAGTGGCTACTCCCTCCTAATTGCCTCTTAGGCTATCTAATTCTCTAATTAGTTCTAATGTATCATTCCGTTTTAGAGTTCTGTGCTACTGTCTTTGATGAGCATGCATGTCAGCCTTGGGTACAGGTGATGTCTGCCCAGCCCACCCAAGAGGTGAGAAGGCAAGAAAATGAAGGGTCTCCGTGAGCAGACAGCTAGAATGTATTTGATTTGAACTTGTCTGTGGGACATGAATGCCGAGGCAGAAACAAGAATTCAGACTCAATTAAATTCTTTCATAAGGGAATTAAAAATGGAATGGACATCAGTGAATGAGATGACCACAAGGAAAAAGACTATTTGAGGTTTTTGTGAAGTTATCGATTAGGAGATGATTACTAATTTTGCTTTCCTAACTGAGGCACTTGCTTTACTACCTCATGAGACAGAAGCACCTTTTCAAAAATGCATGGTGTCCACTGCGCTTTCTAGTTTAGGGACAGGCAATTTTAAATTTGTGCTGGATTAAGGCACGTCTACTAAACTTTGTGTTCCAGTGAATTTGCCTGATTGATGCTAGCAAGTCTGTCGAGAGTGGACATAAATACAGTCAATTTGTAAAACTGAATGCATGTGGTTAGCTAGCTTATTACTGGGGAAAAGCCATCACTGCAAAATGTGTAGTGTGCTACAAAATCGTAGGAGCACACCTCCCAGCCTGCCAAATTCCAAACACAGGATGCAAGTTGTGACTGGTTTAAAAAGAAAGGAATCAAGAATTATTCATGTAGGGGTTTTTACAATGCTGTTTTGATTCATTCCTTTATTGTAAATAACTCTGTAACTTAAGTTTCATGATGCTTTATTTCTGATTGAAATAACTCAAAGTGGAACTGTGGGGGCACCAAATTAGGGCAGAACCTAAGTAATTTCAGAACTGAAATTAATGACATGTCTTGAAATTTCTTACCTTATTGTACAGAGGCTAAGAAAGTTAAGGAAATAGGCCATACACAATACTTTAAATCTGTCATAAATTAAACCTTTGTGATTTAGTGTCAAGCTTTGCTTTCAGACCTTAGCACATGACAAGGCAGCTTATTTTTAGAGGGAGAGAGATGGAAATCATGGCCAAAAGAGGAGAATATTGTATGAATGAGATAAGCTTGCCCAGAAAAATCCCTTTAATTCATGCAAACTACATTTATTTTTCAAGCAAGTCAGTTATATTATGCTGCAGATTATAGAATTTCATCCTGACCACTTGTCCTCACATTCCCCCCTAATATGAGAACCTATCTGTTTAGTAAATGATCCAGCCTGAAATATCCTTTTCTGTTTAACATTTAGAACAGTTGTTTCAACAGCAAGCGACCAAATTACAGGCTGGATTTCATTGTGTTCATAGAACAGTGTTCATGAAAAAGTATTTGCAAGTCCTACTTTTAAAAAATTAGATGTTAAACTACTGATGAAAATACTTCCCCAGCAGGGAAGCAGAGCACCCAGCGTGTCTATTTTTAGGACATCTAAACAGATTTGTAATTAAACTGAATTTTACATCCTTAGACTGTGACCTTGTCTACATGGCAAAGTTTATACCAGTTTTATACTTGTATAACAAACTGTGCGGACACTCTTGTTCTGATAGAAGAATGATTCCTCAATTCATCTTAAACCATTTCCCAGGTGACAAATGCCAAATTGAAAGTCATGTTTATACCAGAATAACTCTGTCAATTGCAGGGGGGGGGGGGAGAGGGATGAGGGATATTGCATTGGATTAAATTACATCTGAGGTTATACTGAAAACATTTTCCAGTGTAAAAGAGACCTGAGATTTGGAAACATAATGCTACAACATCCAGTGTTAAAGACAGAGCAGTTTTAGAGGTGCTGTTTGTTTGTTTTGCTTGTTTGGCCTAAAGATCATAAGGGCCTAATGACTTTTGAAGCTTGGCTTTGTGGTTGAATTTATTGCAGTGGACGAAATTCTGTATAAGCAGATGTCATTCTCTATAAATCTTATTTGTTACTAGCACAGAGACATTGGCTTTGCAGATGGCAATTTGTTTATCTTATTTCTTTCAAACTGTTTGATTCCCCCAGATGAGAATTTTCTTTGATGGAATTCAAACCTTGTGCCAGTTTACTAGATTTCTAACGAAGGCTTTAATTAGCTCCCTAAGCTGAGTGTGCCCCTGCAGTACAACTCTCCATACATTTACAGATTCATCATGGACCTTTAGGGGTTGGATGGGAGCGGGTTGCTTTAGCTCTTTTGTGATGTCTCAGGATAATAACCCCTCTTTTTTGGACCATATGATATGTAGACAGAAGCTGTGGGAAAGGAGCAGGCAGCATATTACTCTGAAATGGTTAACTAGGATTTATGAGTCAATAGACCTAATGGCCAGCTTTCAAAGTGGAAAAGATGCAACAGTTAAGCTAGATGACTGACCCCCGAAGATGCAGGATGGAACAGGTCCATCTGGCTGCCTGTGAAGACTTAGGGATGGGAAAGTTGCCTGCAAGTCATTGCCTAACCCTGTAAAAGACACAACTGGTTAACAGGCAAGAGGTTGTTAGACCTGTAGGAAGGAGAAATTTGTATGTTTACTGGGATTAACAAAACATACCTGTTTCACTACATTCATTTAATTGGCAAGTTCATTATAGCATGCTTGAAGGTTTTGCTTTTCTGTTCTACTTATTAATTTGTATTACAATAACCTCTACAGACTTCAATTGAGACTGAAGCTCTATTTCTGTTGGGTACTGTAAAAACAGGTACCAGTCAGAGACCATCCCTGCCTCAAAGGCTATGTCTACACTTACTAAAATTAGTTCGAATTAGTTAGTTCGAACTAATTTTAGTTGGTTCGAATTAGCTTAATGCGAACTAGCATGGCCACACTGAAATGTTAGTTCGAACTAAGCAAGCACTTGCTTAGTTCAAATTAGCCATCCTCATTCATTTCAATAGCCGGTTAATTCGAACTAAGAAATTAGTTTGAATTAACATGGCCACATTGGTTAATTCTAGTTAAAACTAGTTAATTTGAATTAACCTCTTAGTTCGAATACCCTATTCGAACTTATTAGTTCGAATTAAGGCAGCCCTTAATTTGAACTAACTAAAGCCTAGTGTAGCCGTGGCTTTAGTTAGTTCGAATTAAGGGCTGCCTTAATTCGAACTAACTTGCCAGTGTAGACATAGCCAAAGAGCTTACAAACTGAATAGACAAGTGGGACAAAAGAGAGGAGTGGAGCGGAATATAGAGACACAGAGTAGAAATGATTTGCTCAAGGACAACCAACAGAGGACTGGATCTACATCTCCTGACTTCCAATCTAGTGACTATATTATCTTGGAATTCAAAGTTGAACCTCAGGGGATCTGAACTCAGGTCAATGAACCTGTCATTTTTGGTTCATTTAAATTGGTCTGGTTTAGTGTGACCCTGTTAATCTGTTATCAACATTGAAAATTCTTATGAGTTTATTCAGAGGCAAAAAACCATGTCTAGGTTTCTGTGGGCTCTGTGTGTGTCCTAATCAGATAGCCATTAAATCCCGTAAATGGCTCCACTAGTTTTCAGTGGATGGCATTTATTTTATGTTAATAGCCATTAAATCCCGTAAATGGCTCCACTAGTTTTCAGTGGATGGCATTTATTTTATGTTAATAGCTGCTGTTGCCCTTGCCCTCAACTGCCTGAGATGATATGGTGAGTGGCCGGCAGCTTAGAATTTTTTAGATGTTCCTTTCCTTCTGAACAGTAGAATTTCTCTTGCTGAGAACTTTACAGATGTCCAGTGTCATCTCCAGAAGAAATCAAGATCTGATAGCTAAAAGCTTGATCAAAATAATGGGAAGTGAAGGGTTCAGCATCCTGCAAGAATAGGACCTAATTTGGGACAAAGAAAAGCAGTTAAGCATCTAAGCAGTTTCATCTGTTTAAATTGCAGCTGTTTGTAATTGTATGCAATGGTGGTGTAGCCATGTTGGTCCTAGAATACTGGAGAAACCATATGGGTGAGGTAGTATCTTTCATTGGACCAACATCTGCTGGTGAGAGAGAGACAGCTCTTCTTGAGTTTGTGCTTTGTGTAAACTCAGAAGCTTGTCTCTCTTACCGATAGAACTTGATCCAATAAAAGATATCACCTCATCCACATTGTCTCTCTAAGGGTGCATCTTCACTTGTAAATTAAGTTGACTTAAGCAGGTTTGAGTTGACTTAATTTACTCTGTGTCTACACTTGAGTTTCCTTAATTCGACTTAAGCAGTTCCTTAAATCGAATTAAGGAAAAGTTAGTTCAAATTAGTAAAACCTCGTTTTACTTCGAACTAATCCTTAATTCAAACTAACTAGTTTGAATTAAGTCATTGTGGCCATGTTAGTTCGAACTAACTGCTTAGTTTGAACTAATCGGCACATTGAGCTTAATGCAACTGACTAATTTGAACTAAGCAAGTGCCATGCATGGCACTTACTTAGTTCGAACTAAAATTCCAGTGGGGCCATGCTAGTTTGAATTAAGTTAATTCGAACTAACTAAAATTAGTTCGAATTAGTTAGTTCGAATTAACCAATTTGAACTAACTTTGGTAAGTGTAGACATAGCCTAAGATTATAATTTTGCCTGTCTGATGCTCAGTAGGCGCTCACATTTTTATTTATATAACCTTCATTGTGCTTGTAGGATTGTATGGAAAAAGTTATGTCTGAGCTGGAATGAGATGTTTCAATCCCTTATTTCTGATCATCAAGGAGAGGACTACAACTTTTAATTTTTTTTTACGATATTTGTCTCTGTTTAGTTTGACAGCAGACGGAACCCGTTTGTGAATGTGCCGTACAATGGATTAGTTTGGTTCTAATCTGTAACTCGTAGTCCTTGTTTGCATAATTTGAATAGTGGTTGTAATACCAGGAAAACAAATCATGGCTGTAATTAGCCATTCAGCATATGGATGCTCTGAGAATCATTAAGTTCCAGAGGGGTAGTCATGTTAATCTGTATATAGCAAAAACAACGAGAGTCCTGTGGCACCTTAAAGACTAACACATTTCTTTGGGCATAAGCATTCATGGGCTGCAACCCACTTTGTCAGATTTTTCAGAATCATTAGTTCACTTTTAATGAAAAACTTTAACTCAAGTTAGAATTTCATTTTTAACTGAAATATGGATGAGAATTTATGAGCAACCTGCAACCCCCCCCCCCCCCATGTACTTCTATGCTGAAAATCATACATTTAAAAACTGTTTTAATGTTGTTTTACTGCGTCCTTGTTTTAATCTGTAATTCTATTCTCCCCTGGAACTATGTTAACCAAATGCAGCTGAAATCATATTGTGAAGCAAGGGATGTTTTGTGTAAATGAGTAAATATAAAAGGCTTCCACCAAAAAGGGAATTATTTAGGTAGTTAAACCAGGCTAACAAGATATAAAGTACTTTAAAAACCCATATATTACCTACACTAACAGTCACAGAGAAGAACTCTTACCAGAATGCAGGGTTTGAAAATTCGTTTGGTAAACCATACTGCACTCAGATATTTGGCTTTGGCCTGTATTTAATTCCATCACTTGGGGAATACTGTGCATTGTATTGTGAGTCATCATAATTTCTTAATTAGAAGGTATCTCGACTTTTATTAGCTGTGGGGCATTTGATAATTTACTTACTGTTTTTTGTCGTTTACCTGCAGGGAAAAAATGTCAGCTTTTAAAAATCATACAATACACATTAACAATAAATAAAAAGGCTTACATTCTGCAGGATGTGGAACAATTTAATTGATCACTCAGGTGTAATGACTTAATTATTCATGGCTGTCTTACAAAATGTTGCACTTTAATTCATAGCTTGGAAACAAGTAGAGACATAATTAAACAGGCTCTTCTGTACTTAAATAAGTCTCTTCTTTTCTTTTCTATTTTCTTTTTTATTCTGCTCTTTAAATCTTGGGCAAGCACTTTGCAATATACTGAAAAGGCTGTAAAGGAGTGGGGCCAGAGTGCTGAGATATTTTTTACACTCAGGAATATGTTCATTTCCTTTTTCCCCTTAGTTAGTTAAGGATAGAATTGTGACTCCTTTAAAATTCATTTGAAGTCTAGAAGGGGAGAGTGCCAGATCATAGTTATGTATTTTTGCAGCTATTGCAAAGCCTTTCCTCCCCATAAGAGGGCCAGTGTGCAATCTGGAAATATTTTTGGTTTCATCCCCAGAAAATTTGCCTGCCCTGCCCATTGGACTGATCTCAAAATGTTCTCTCTTGGAAAGTACAGTGAAGATAAATTATCTTTGGGATTTAGAGGAAAGCAAGGGATTTCCAGGATAAGCGAGAACAGGTCCAGAAATGAAAGCAGCACATCCACGTTGCAAAGAAAATGTCTGTATTGATGTGAGAAATTATCTGAAAAATAGTAGATCTGGCCCAAAGATTTATTTTACTGTTTGAGATAATGCTTTGTTACATTTTCTCAAAAAAAAAGAGGAGTTGTTTTTTAACACATCCATACTTTTCTAATTCTCCTTGCTCATCTTTTATTTTCTGTGCCATCCTTCAATGCTTCCCCCACGTGGTCCATAGCTTAAAAAATTCATTCTGGGCACTGAGTTAATATTTGAAGTAGGTCTGGCTCCTCAAAAATAACCTTTTAGGATGAATGGACCAATTCAGCTATAATAAGTTCACATCTGAGAACTGTCAAACTTTTTAAAACTTCCTATTTACCATAGTTACCTTTCTTAGCCCATTTCCTGTTTTTAAATAGACATACAAGTATTGAAATAGCACGAAAGAATATTCCTGCAACATTCCTAGCTTTGCTTGTACTTTTACCACAAGATGGCATATTGAGATTTTGTGTTTTCAGGAGATTTCTAGACTGAAGAGGTTTTGGTACATTCAGATGGATATCTGGTTGGTTATTGAGCCGAAATGAGCCTTCAAACTTTTCACTGTTTGTCCGTTACTGATAAAAAGTGAAAATATAAAGTTGTCTTTAGTAAAAGAAAGCATTTAAAATGGTATGGGCATTGCTATAATGCTAGAGGGGCTCCTCCTTGTAAATGGTCACCAGGCTGCTGTGTGTGCCCCAAACCTTGGTCCCATGTACTCTTGACTCGATGGGGCTGTGCAGAGTTTCGGCCCTGTCACTCTGGTTGTAGATTTCTAGGCATGCCTTCTTTGGGTCTGACGCTGCTATTTGTGGTTCAGTCATCTAGGCCCTGAGGCCAGTGCTGGCTCTCCCAAGCTGCCTCAATAGCTGTTTCAACCTTTGAGTTCCACTGGAGCTGGATCTTTTGGCACATTGTTCCCCTTTTAGAAACTATGGCCAAGTCTTCACAGAAATTGCTGGGTCAATCAAGCAGCTAGCATAAGCCTGCTCAGTTGATCCCAGAAGAGCTCTTCCTTTGACGCAGTAACTCCAGCCCTTCAAAAAGGGTAACGCTGCATTGAAGGGAGTGCATTTCCCGTCAACACAGCCAAGTGAAGACACTGCAGTAAGGGGGAGTAAGTAAATCAAAGGGAGATATGCATTATACTATACGTAGATTGCGTATCTCCCGTCGACCTCGCGCAGCAGTGTAGACTAGGCTTCAGTGATGCTGAAAGGAAATAACATGGACATTTTATTAAGTAATTTCTAGATAGACAGGCACACTTTACTCATAGACTACACAAAAGATGTACAGATCTATGGAAAAACAACAAACCTGCACGCAATTCCATGCCTCAGTTTTCTCACCATTCCCAAAGCCCTTTGGGATTTGGTCAGTGTCTGTTCAGGGGCTCCTGGATTCCTTCCCTTCTCCTGCTCAGCCTTGCCTGCTTCAGGTCTTGGTCTGCTTCCCTTTCTCAAATGGCTAGTGAGAGAGCCTCCTGATGTTAAGGTTCCAGTCCATCTCGGCTTTGCCACCAGGGTGCTGTCCTGTGTCACTTCAAGTCCCTTATTGCTTGGTTACTAGTACATCTTGTTGAGCTAGTTGCTTGGTGGCATTAGCTCTTTGCCTAGACCCCCACACCTCTCATATGTTCCTCTTTACCCTTCCCCCAGGTTGTGGACCACTGTCTTAGTGGATTGCATTTAAATGGAGACCCTCCAGAATAATGACCCATGATTGTTCTGCGTTTAAGCCATCTATTAGATGTAAATATTTCTCCTGACACCTCTCTGGAGGCTTCAGCACAAGATGGAAGCGAAAAGGCCAAAGTATAGCCACAGTAGAATCAAATGGAATTTGTAATTGTGATATAGCTGCATGCAGAGCTACACTGATCTCTATACATGTATCATGTTTAAATGATAAAGCCAAATTTCATGGCAGCTGGCAAATAAGTCTGATTTCATCTCTGTCATTAGAAAGTTCTCTTTCATGCTTCTAAGCGCCCTGCTATGAAATGCATTTTAAGAAGCCAAATGCTGAACCCACCTCCAACAAACCACTTTTTGACCAACAGGACTAATAAAAAATGAGCTGAAATCAGCAACATGCTGATTGGCTGAATCCCTTGAGTCAGCTGTTCTATCATTGTCAGTAAATCAAATGTTATGGAGAGTAGCTACAAAATGTCAAGTGGGAGCCCATACGGCTGCTGAAGTGGTTCCCAAATTCCCAATCTCGTGCCTCCAACTGCAAATCAGCCCCATTTTCTGGAGACAGTGGTTAAGCCCTAGGAATGAGCATGATACTTAACCATGGAGCAGCACCTTTATCACAGGCAGGAGGCACTTCCATCAGTATTAGGGGAGTCTCAGGAGGAGAGTCCTAAAGGGAGATGCACCTTTCCAACCACAGCAACATGGCAATGTGCCTGGTCCCAGACTAATACTTTCCCACCTGACCCAGAGTCCAAACAAACCAGCTCCCAATCTCTTGCACTCTGGACAAAGAGACCTCTCAGTTCCTTTCTGATGCTCTCTGGGGTGTTCTGTGATCTCAGAGGGCAGGGGTTTTATTTCCTCTGCGCTGGTTGATCTTGGTACTGTTGTTGCTGGGTTGAAGCCTGCTTCATCTTTATTTTCTGAGTTGTGCTGTCTCTGTCGTCTTGGTTTGGTGCTTCTGTGGCTGCTTACAGCTGCATGCTGCCTTCTCTCTAGGCACAACGTGAAAGTCCAGGCAGCTGCAATTGCTTTTCCCTAATCTCCCAAACTCTGGGTCAGCTATTTCACTGAGAATCAGCCAAGTGATCTACAGCCAATCCCCTCTGTTTTTGGAGTGACATACAAGTCAAAATCTGAGGCTGGCATTCTGTTCAACCTAGTGGTCGCTCTGCCATACGCAGGATACTAGTTAAAGGAAAATAGAACTTATATGGGAGATTAGTTTTGCATTATTAGCTAGTGGCAACCTGATATGAAATCACAGCCAATTGGAAATGGAAGGATGGCTCTAGCCTTAATAAATGGTTTATGGGAATTTGGGAAATGTTAATCATGGAAACACTGATGGATGCAAAGAATAATACACAGTTGTTTTCCATTTCACAAGTTTATAGTGGAAAACCGGACTACTTTATAGTTAAATTTCAGAAGACACCAGCCTTTTGAAATACTAACTGAACCAGGTAGCTTGCTGTAGCTTAGATATATCCAGTCGAATAATAAAATAAACTTGGAAAGCTTTGTATACAATCTAGTCTCTAAATAATCTGAGATTTTATGCACAATGATTGTGACATTCCTTCTGCTTCATTTAATATATGGGACTCATGCTTCTAATTATGCAAAAGTGTAGAAATAAATTTTTAACCCTCCCCCACTCCTTCCCAAATATATATATATATATATATAATATTTTTTTTTAAAGCAAAGCCCTCCAAAAATGAAACAAACATAAACCTCGGAGTACTTTTTGGAAGATTTAAGATCTTATGGTTCTGTCCATCCAAAGTGTCATTCCATATGTAGCTTGTCAATGAATGGAATCCAAACATTACAGATTTTGTCTTGAATGTATAGGTACTTCATAACTGACTTAGCTCTTGAGTCCTACTGTTCTTAGGAATAATGTTAGCCTGTAAGCTCTTTGGGGCAGAGACCAGGTTTGTATAGGGCCTCACACAGAGGTGCCCTGATCCTGATGGGGGCCTCCTGGCCCTACTATAATATAAATATTTGGGATTAATTTCTTGGCAGTAAGAGAGAGAGTGTTAAGTATCTCCAGCTCCACTTAGGGTTTCATATAACTCATTCCTATAGCAGATAAAGCTTGGTATTTGTTTTAGGTGTTTGTTCTTTTAGCTCTCTGAAGTGTCTGAATTTGTGGCCAGAAATAATTTTAAAGGGAGGATATTCCCTGAAATATGGTACTTGGTAAGTGAGGCTGCTGTTGCAGGTCTTTCCAAATACCGGGCCAAATTCTGGAAGGCAGTGTGCATAGCAGAAAAAACTTAGCTTTCAGGCAAAGCATAAGGCGGAAATCAGCTCCGTTATTCTCTCCCCATCACTGAAACTCCTAGAGAGTGGCCACATCATGTTGTTTCCACAACAGCTTGGTGCAGCTCTCTGCAGCATGCTCAAAGGGAGTGTGGGTGGGCATGTACCAGTGCCGTGATTCAGAATTGGAACCTACTTGCAGACCCTCGTCTGCATATTATTCTTGCTCTTTCTAGAAGTATTCTGTTCCAAAAGGCCACGGATGAGGTCACTGTTGGCAAAACCATTAAGAAACATTAACATTTTTCTTGCATATAAATGTGCTGCGTGAGAGTGGACTAGGTTGTCACTTTTCCCTTCCTGGTCAGAATTTGGCCCTCTGTTTGCAGTTGATGGTCAATAAAAGGTTATGGACAGTGCTTTTTTTCTGCCGGAACGCACCGGAACGGCGTTCCGGCACCTTTTTTTCCCCGCCGGTGCTCCTTCCCAGCTGTGCAGGCTGGGCCGGGCTGGGGAGATTTAAATCTCCCGCCTGAGCATGCGCAGTTACAGCGTGCTCAGGGCGGGAGCGGACTGGCCGGCAAGCAGCTCTGCCGGCCGTCCCTGTGGTTCCCAGCCTCCGGCCAGGTAAGGGGGCTGGAGGGAGGCCTGGAGAGGGGTGGGAGGACAAGGAGACGGGCCGGGTTAGAGGGGTGGGGGTGGGGACAAGGAGACGGGCCGGGTTAGAGGGGTGGGGGTGGGGACAAGGAGAGTGGCCGGGTTAGAGGGGTGGGGGTGGGGACAAGGAGGGACCCCCGCGCAGGCCGGCAGCCCCCACCGCCCCCTCCAGACCCCCGGGGCTGCTTCCTTTCCTTTTTTTCCCCTCTTCTTTGTCTTCCTCTTCCCTGCCTTCCTTTCTCTTCCTCTTCCTTTCCTTTTTTTCCTTCCTTTCTCTTCTTTCTTCCTTTCCTTTTTTTCTTTTTCTCTTCTTTCTCTTCTTTCTTCCTTTCCTTCCTTTCTCTTCTTTCTTCCTTTCCTTTTTTTCTTTTTCTCTTCTTTGTCTCCTCCTCTTTTTTCTTTCTCTCCCTTCTTTTTTAAAACTTTTTAAAAATTAATTTTAAATAAAAACCTTTCTTAAAATTAGATTTCAATTCCAAATTCATTCCAATTAAATTAATTAAACACAATTAATTAATTAATTCTATTTACAGTCACTTTATCTTCAATTAATGCCTATAATTTCTGTCTTGTGAGTTTTCCCCAAAAATTTATTCTGAAAAAGTTTTTCACACAGCTTGAAAATTTTGCACACAAGCCACCAAACCTAGAGGGAACATTGGCTACTAGTTGCGTACACAACAGCAGGCCAGCAGGCTAACATCGGTCAGTCAGTCCCACACTCTGGGCCTGGCCGGAGCCCACAGCACCAACAAAAAGTGTGTGGATGCATTACTGCCTGCCACCCAGTACCCAGAAACACAGGCCAGCAGCAGACGTGATAGCTACGCATTCACGTTTTTTTCTAATTATAATACGGCCCCCCAACAGTCTGAGGGACCGTGAACTGGCCCCCTATTTAAAAAGTGTGAGGACCCCTGCTGTAAGACCTCACAGGTTGTCTTTCAGTATATTAGCGGCCTGCATAGTTAATAAAACTTAACAGTTTTTACCTTGTATTTTTATTTCTTTGATATATTCAAAAATTTACTGTTTACTGCACTATTTTCAGTGTTATTTCTTTATGACACGACGGACATCAATAGGAGTTCCGGTACCTTTTTTTTTTAGAAAAAAAGCACTGGTTATGGATGATTTTAAAATCCTGCATCTGAGCTAAATTATTATCGATCAAAACTTGATGGATGTTAGCATCGGCTGTCAGTCAGATCAATGTTTATATCTGTATCCCAGTCATTATTCCATATCTGGCTAGTTATTTGGCATTACATCTCTTGACAGTTATATGAAGTATAGCAAAATACCAAACTGAAGTATTTAGTGTTTATCTTGCGGCTGTTTAAGTCCTTTCACGCACAGGTGTTTGACTTGAGAGCATTGGGAACTGCTTTGGTTATGGATGCTTTTAACTTCAGGAACAGTGTGATGTTTATTTTCATGAGTTATGGTGATTACATTAATAATAAGGGGCAGGATAGGTTACCCTGTTATTGTTACACTACTAGTTCATTATTAGGTGTGGCTCAAATAAACATCCAATAGTTAAGATGCTTATTCAAGGCATACAAGAACTGTGCAGCTCTCTCGAGTCTCAAAACTGGATTGGCAATAACTTGCAAATTGAGTATTCTATGGGAAAGTCTAAACTTCCTCTTCAAGACAAAAAGATGGTCTGTATTTTCAAAACAGCGATGCAGTTCCCATTTGGGCATCTTAATTAGTGGCCAACCTTTCGAAGTACTCAACACCCAGCATCTGAGCTAGTATTTGAACAGAAAGCTAAGCACTTTTGAAAATCTGGCCACATGTTCGTATATTCAGGCAACTTGAAATGTAGCAGTGCTGTAAAAATGATATAATCTAAACTTCCAGATCAAATGTACTGTTTTATAAATAAAAAGATGAGTTTTCTAAATTTCATACTTTCAAACCAGTCCTGAGCTTGGATCTGAGAAGTAAACTGCATTCTTTCTATCATCTCTGGTAATAGACTATTTAGGCCATATTTTGCCCACAACTACATATAGGCAGCTCCACTGTTTGCAAATTATTTTGTTTTCACTTACACTTATGCCATGGTCCATTGGGCTGCATAAGGAAAACTGATTTTGAAAGTAGTGTTTGAGGATTGAACAGGTACAGAGGCGGCTTTTGGGTTAGGCAAAGCAGGCAGCCACCTAGGTCCCCGATCAGTGAGGGGCTCCTTCACCTACCCCAAAAGCTGCGTCTGTCTCATGTCCTGTGAAACACATGGCAGCAGGCAATGGGGGCCAGTGGCGGGGGAGGGGATCTCTGTGGGGGAATGGGGCCCAGGGCCAATCAGCATGGGGGGAGGCAGGCGGGATGGCCCAGAGGACAGGCTCCGTACTCCCGCGCACCCTGCCACTGGGCTGGCTGCTCTGCCCTCAGGCGCAGCTCTCTGAACTGTGCACTTCCACCCCTTGCCTTTGGTTTGCTGCTGAAGGCAGCCGGGGACTCTGTGGCAGCGGGGGGAGGGGGGGAGCAGCCCACAGCAGTGGGGGGATTGGGAGCCCGGGCAGGGCACCAGGGGTGATTTCGGGGCCCCCAGCAGGGTACCACACTGCTGAGAGAGCTGGCCACAGGGAGGGATTGGGACTCCTGATGGGGTGGGGGAAACATGGGGGGCATTTTGGAGACCCCAGTGAGGTGCTGGGGCCGTGGAGGGGTCGGCTGCAGGGACCTAGTGGGGTGGGGCACTGGGGCCACGGGAGGTTTTCAGGGCCACTGGTGTGGCACCAGGGCCACGGGGGGGGGGGATGTTTTAGGGCCCCCAGTGGGATGTGGAGCCATCGGGGCAGCCAGGGCTGGGGCCAGGGAACCCTATGGGGTCCCGCAATGGGTCTTTGCCTAGGGCCCCAGGTAGGCTAAGGCCGCCTCTGAACAGATATGGGGGCAAAGTTTGCTCCTGTTATTTAAGTTTAGCTAACAATTCTGTTGCTGTGGGAGTAGAATCTCTGAGCCACACTGAGGCTACTGGGAATAAAAAAGCAGTTTATAAAACCCCGTAATGTCTGCAGACATAACCAGACACACAGGAGGGGCCAATCTGGCTCCTGATTGAAGAAATTGCTTAAAACTGTACTACTCGCAAAATGGAGAGCTTTCTGAATGGAATTAATAATGAGCATGCATGTGCCATTTCTCAACAGTCCTATTTCTGCGCTATACCGCATATGAAAGTTGCAGTTTGAGTTCAATTTTAGAAACAGGTTCACATTACAGGAATGTCCTGTTTATTCTGTCTTAGCTCCTGCACATCCTTAGCTGCATGAGATCTTGTGTTTCAGACATTTCTAAAGCATGTTCACCTGATATCTATATGCTTAAGTATTTACATATAAGCGTACATGTGTTTTGTATAACCCTGATTTATGTGTGCATATAGGTGTGGGTGGTGGAATGGTACTTTTTAAAGTATCTGGCCATCAAAATGTATTGAAATGAGGTTGACAATAACCCATACTCAGATCCTTAACAGGAGGGAGCCCTGCCAATATGTTGTGATATTTCCCATATTATGTGGCATTTTTCCCTCTCATGCTTTATATAGAAATCTCTGTGTGTATTGACTGTTTTATTAAAAGTGTTTGAGTGAGGCTTTAGGTGCACCTGCAGTATGAGAAACATAAAGCTACATGCCAGCACATGGTTGATACAGAGATGGGGCATGTGTTTACAATTGGAATTGAAGTAAATCTGAATTGGTTTCATTCATTCGGTATGGGTGTTAACCCCTTGGACATATTCCAATCTGGATAACTACATTCTACCTACCTAGGTTTATTTTCAGCTGTGTATAGTGTTCCTCTTCATTTCCTGTTCTAAGAGCTTGCATCGTGCAGCTTTCTGTTAAGCAGCTTACGTGTTTCACTGCAAAGATGGCGGCATTTCAGTGGTGAGGGAAGTGCCTCTGTGGGAACTTGGGTCATGATGAGTGAGGTCACCAGCATCCTTTGTGAATAAGGACCTAACTGTTTGTTGATCTGAGAGGGAAATGGTGCTTACCCACCCCAACAGCTGCATTAACCATCAATTGTGATGCTGTTATATTGATTACAGGCTGAAATTCTGGATTCCTAGCTTGAGATCTTGTTGAAAAAAGATTTTATGGTACTCTTCTATAATGGTGTATTATAGAAAGCCTGTGATGTTGAAGGGATGTATTTCTAAGGATGTGATCCAAAGCCCATTGAATTCGATGAAAGTATTTCCATTGATTTCAGTTTTCTTTTTTAAATAAATAAATAAATAAATAAATAAAATCAGCCTAGAGGTTTATGTACTATTTCCCATTTGAGGCTTAACAATTCATTTATGTCATTTGAGGAACTGAAGTGAAATTTTTGCAATAGTGCAGTGCGATTTTAAAGTCCCCATTTAGTAAGTGTCACCACACTCTGGAATCCAGGGTGTTTTCCTGATTCCCTATTACCGGTACTGCAGCAAGACAGATGTTACAAATGAGAATTTTGGCTAATTCTGTCTGCTTTGTAGATTGCTTATATTTATTTCTTACTCTTAAGTAAGTAGGTGTATGAAGAAAAGCCTCCTCCCCACGTTCATCCCCTTGCGCCCCCCCCCAATATATAAGACAATATAGTAATTGGATCAATGCTGAGTACTGAATTGTGTATTAATTAGATCATTATCAAGATATTTTGTCAGTTCTAATCATAAAATGTTTCTATCCACATGGATCCTGGCTTTTCATCTTACACAGTATTGTCTTTAAACTTAAATATATGGATATAGAAATGTAAGCTGAAAGCATCCTAGTTTGATTTAATATATTAAAATGCAGTGCAATTGTGTGAACTAATATTTGGAAGAACAGGTAAGGCATGTGGGACCTACAATGAGCATTATGGGGTATGTCTACACTGCAGTTAAACACCCATGGCTGGTCCATGTTGGCTGACTCAGGGTCACAGCCCTGTTGGGGTTATAAAACTGGGCTCAGGCAGGAGTCTGGGCTCTGGGACCCTCTCTCCTACCCACTATCATTTCACATCTTGGAGCCTGAGCCCTACAAGCTCAAGTCAGCTAACCTGGGCTAGTCATGGGTTTACTTGCAGTGTCGACGTATCCTATGCAACCAGAATCCTGCACTAGCCTGGAGCCCTGGAATGGTACGCAGTTTCTGCACACAGCACCAAGATGAGACACTTCCTTGGCACAAGGGTCCACCTGCACTGAGCACATGGCAAAAAATCAAGGTTGCAGCAAAACAGTATTTTGGTCATCATTTTTGCCTGCATTTCTAGCTATTTTAAGTGAAATAGTTTGCACTTTTTTTTTTAAAAAAAAAAAGCCCATTCCATAGAACTAAATCTTTGTTAGAATTCTAGCTAAAATAAAACTAATCCTGGCATAAATATAATAAAGGCCTATTATTTACCAGTTTTATATTGCACAGAAGTGGGCTATCACTTACATAGCAATCTGAGAGACACTGAAAAAAATAAAACGATACTTTACAGAAGAAAATGAAAACCAGGGACCTAAGTCTAGTTTGTATCAGTTTTTTGTTTGTGAGAGTCAGTTGACTTGAATAGTGTCTCCTGATTTACACTGGCATGAGATAAAAAAAAAAAAATCAGGCCAAGCGTCCTTGCCTTGCAGACCTTGCAACATAAATCCTTGATCCTTCAAAAAGTATCTGTACAAGGAAACCCTTGCACCCACAGTGACTCCTATTGAATTCAGTAGGACTGTTCGTAGGTGTCTCGGTGAATGTGTGGATTGCACCCAAAAATGAGATGCAATGTGAGAAATAAAGATAAGAAGCCAAAGAGAGGGTGTAAAGCAAGGAGAGGAACATGCATCTTAAGTAATACATGCTCTTACTTCTGTAATTTTGTGGTCATCTTAGTATGATGAAATATAATTTTCAAAATTGTGTCTATTCTTTCCTGTATTGGTTACACCGTATTAATCTTAGTTGATGCATCCACCATAGGATATCTATAAACAGAAAGTGAACATACATAATATATAATAAAAACAACCTGATAGGGAGTGTTTCTTTGAGAGAGAGCTGTTCACTTGATTGTAATTGTGAGGCACAAGGCCGTGTGCAGCAGGTAGTTATCTTGCAGTCGCTCCATCATGTTAATTTACACATGAAAGAATTTATTAATTAAAACAAAAAACAATTAAATAACTATCGTATACCAATAATATCTAGCTCTTATTTACTGTTTTTTATCAGTAAATCTCAGAGAGAAAAGATTGGGTTCTCTCTCTCTCTCTCTCTCTCTCTCTCTCTCTCTCTCTCTCTCTCTCTC
>ML685908.1:1537918-1648034 GCA_007922175.1 Pelusios castaneus | reverse complement strand
CTCTCTCTCTCTCTCTCTCTCTCTCTCTCTCTCTCTCTCTCTCTCTCCTATAATTTAATTTTGAAAACTACCACTGAACCGTGAATCCTAAAATCTCCAGTGTCCAGTTTAACCCAAGCCACTGTGTCTGCACACTGAAACCCTCTGAAGTAGCAATGGGTTGGGCGAAAGCTGATGAATAAATCAAAATTTGGCTGTTAGCAGACATCCCCGCCCCCCCTGAAACCACTAGTATCTCCCTTGAGTTGCTTAGGGCAGTGTCAATATGATCTGAAGATACTTCAAAGGCTTAAAAACATAAGACACCACAACTCAGGCTGAAGCTGATATAGCTAGTTTGAGGGAACCTAAAGGAACTTCGCTAGTTTCAGATTGCCTCATAATGAGACAGGCTAGACCAGAGGTGTCAAACATGCAGCCTGGGGGCCGAATGCAGTCCACGAACCTCTTCCATCTGGCCTGTGACTGCGCTTCATGGGACCACACTCTCTCCCTAACAGAGAGAAAGAGTGTGGTCTCGCATGGTCAGTGTTCCGCAAGGTCGCAAGAGTGCCATCTCGCAACATCATGTAATATTGGGTATGCGAGACTGTGTTCCGCGAGGCCACACTCTAGTGTCACAGGACTCTGTTGTCTTTCTACAATAGACTAACACGGCTACCCCTTTGGAATCTCCCTAACAGACAGAGTGGTATCGTGGAGCGCAATTTCACATACACAGCACTCCGCGATGCTGCAAGAGTGCCATAGTATTTCGATTTATGCTATGTATGGCCCACTTGAAGTACGTTTAAGTGAAATCTGGCCTGCCATAGCAAATGAGTTCGACACCCCTGGGCTAGACCCTTCTTTAGCCACTCAGATTTATCTGTCCAATTATCCATTGATTGCTTGTTTCCTCTTGCTAATTTTTATTACTTCATAGCATCTTGATATGGTGGTTTCTTGATGAGGCAGGTCATCTATTTGAAAGTTGGGGTATGTTGATATAAGGATAGCAGAAAAAAATGTGTTGTATTCCATTACTGCACATGACAGAATCCCAGAGCTATACAACAGTTAATTACTTTTGACTATTTTGCATTTCCCATATCTAGCAAATGTCCTTAAAAACCTGCTACTTAATACTTTTACCATTATTTATCCTATTTGAGGTAATTGCCATAGCTGGAATGAGGAATGATTGCATAAATTATAACTTATATTTAACAGTTGTGTACGTAAATTACAAGCTTCTCAAGGGCACTAGCTTTACAGCAACCCTAACACTTTTTAAAAAATTAACACTAATGTATATTTTTGCCATTTCCTCCTCCAACACTGGATAATGTTGGTGATAGCACTGCAAATCAAACTGAACCGTGAAATAAAATGCTAATTTCACAATTGCCCTGTCCCAGGCCTTATCTTACAGATCTAAAGATAAAAGTCGTCTTTACTTACACTAAGTAGTGTGTTTTTCTGTGTATTCAGAGGTGCCAAGATATGTGCAATGAGCTGAATTGCATATTAGGTCAGAGTTTGCATGTAACCCTATACTTCTGCTGAAAAATAATTATGTGGATATAGTGCTGGGGAATGGCATCTCATACATAGATGGACAGCTCTGTTAGAAGAAGTCCTGTGTCTTGATAGCTGGGAGCTGATCTGCCAATATAGCGCAGCCCTAATCTGGAAGAAAGTTTTTTCCTAGGGTTACCAGCATTTATCAGATGGGAACAGTTTTTCATCTCTGTTGAGTTGATCTGGATTAAAACTTGTGATGCGCAGGAGAAAGGCTCTGTAGCTCATTAGCACTCCCTGAGTTAGCCAGTCCCAAAGGAGATTTGCTTTTGGAAAGATATATTTATTATAATATAGTTTTTATTTTTTTGGAGCTTACATAATCAGGCAGGATCTTTCACACACCACTCCCAGTAAATCTCCACTGTCCACACACTTTTTTTTTCATTCTCCTGCAAGCCTCTCTACAATCAAGTTCTCTTCCTCATCTTAGCAGATGAGCTGCTAATATTCAGTTTTAAATCTTTTTTCACAATAATAATGTTACATAGACTGATAGATTTTAAGGCCAGAATGACCATCATGATCATCTAGTCTGATTTCCTGCACATGGTGGGCCACAGAGCTTCATCCACCCACTCCTGCAATAACCTCTGAGTTAGTGAAGTCCTCAAATTTTTATTTAAAGACTTCAATTTATAGAGAATGCACCATTTTTACTCTAGTTCAGATCAGCAAGTGATCTATCCACCACTCTGCAGGGGAAGGTGACAAGTCTTCAGAGTCTCTGTTAATCTGATCTGGGAGAAGATTCCTTCCCAATCCTAAATATGGTAATCATTTAGACCCTGAGTAAATATACATATAACCAGACAACCAACCAACCACCCATTAGGAGAATGTAAAGTTTGCGATGTCAAGCAGTCAGATGTTAGGAAATACTAGAATTAATGTTATCTGTGCAACCTGAATTCTGTCTTCTTGCACATGTGCCTTCTGATGCATATTCAATCACTTAATTGTATACCATTTTCCCCCATATGTTGGCCAGCAGAGTTTAGATCTGAAGGTTGCAGAAGGTTACAGTGCAGACCTCTTCCATTTGGGCTAATAGGATAACTGTGAACAAAAGTGATCCTGTAAAGACCAGTCCCCATGAAATGATATAAAACACATTTTGCCAAGGTTATGTGTTAAGCAGTGATTATAGTCAAGATAACCTGCCGCACAGATTTTGGCACATTATTTCTGAAAGGCCATGTAGTTCAATGGATGAGACTAGGACTCTATTACCAGTTTGGTGTGATTTCATTCTTTGCAGACTCTTATCTTGTATATTGAGTGGATAATAGCTGCTGGCCTGTAGAGTTGGGATTAGTGTTGCTCAAAATAAAATAAAATAAAATAAAATATAAAGAAAAAAGCAAAAAACATTGAGGAAGGAAAAGTCCTTTTTAATGAAAATTACAAATGTTGATTTAAATGTTTTGTTAAAATTTGGAAACTTTAGCCACTTCTGTAACTGGTCAAAATCCAAGCTGAATGTCTCATAATATTTATGAACAATTCATGCAGTTTTCTTGTTGATGAAAACATTGAGTTAAATTGAAATTTGGAAAATTTTCACCAGTATGTAGGGGAGAAAAGTCCTTGGTCAGCAATAAAGGTTTTAGATTGCACAGAAATATTAAGAGTACTTGGCAGAAAAAGTAAACCCAGAATCTATGGTCTCTGGGTTCCTGATCCTGTGCATCTTCCAATGGGCTTCTTTATAGGGGAAGGATCTTAGTCTCTGTCTCTCATGTATCTGAGATTTTACTTGATATATGGAGGTGTTTGGCAGGGTTGCCAAGTGCATGAATATCACAGGAGCTACATGATAGATTTGTGTACCTTTACCTAATGCAAGGAGAGCATCTTGCCAAGCTTTTCACTCCTTCGTGTAGAATTATTCAATACAGTGGTATTATCAAAGAGAAAAGACATGTCTTGTTTCAAGGATTTATCTTTTTGTGTTGCCTTATTTAAAACTTGTGTAATGCTTTAAATCTGATACGCTACAAGAGTCATCATGAGAACAAGTCCAGGCATTGCTTGAGTGTAACATTCCAATTAGCAGCTATCACCATCTTTGTTTAAAAACGTCCTTTTTAGTTAGGATAGCATCCACAAATATAGAGGGGGAAGTTTTTTGAAAAAGGCTTTTAACTTTGTGCTCCTGATACACATAAAGGGGCACAACTTAGTATGTGTGAAGTTAGAACCTGGATTAAGGGCACTCTGAAAACTTGGTCTTTTGGGGCTAATTCTCTCTCGAAAGGTGTGCACTGTCTGATAGAAGCTGCAAGAACAGCAGCATGCTAGGAGGTGAGTGGTGGTCTATGGGAGCTCCATCTTCATTGTCAAAGAAGGGGTTTAATGAGAGAGCGGCAGAGTGTGTGGGCTGAATCTGAATTTGGATCTGGCAGATCCATAATTAGGCCTGTGCATCAGCCAACTTCCCCTTGTGTCCTACACAGGAATAGTAGCTGCCAGGTAGTATGTGGAGCTGTAGTAGTGCTTCATGCCCTTACGAGCAGAGATGGAGGAGAGATTCTGTTTCCATACAATTACCAATGAACCACACTGCAGCCTGCTTAGTTTTAGAGCAGAGAGCCAACTTGGGCAATAATATCTATAGATTGTATACCAAGATATTTTCCTGTTATGATGAACTAAAATCAGAGGGGTTGTGGATGTTGTACTATTAAATATAGTGTAATAGTGTATAATAGAAACTCAGAGCCACTTTCATGGGATTTTCACCAATCAGGTAATGTGCACACTGTGTGCAAGGATGCTAAATTCTACTTTATAATGACTTATTCATTTATTTCTGTTGTCACAAATAACATCCTGATTATATAGCAATAAACATCTGGCAGTTTGCAGAGCCCACTGTGGCTTTTTGCCCACACACATTTTCTTAGTAGTCATTGTTATAATTTAAGCATTGTTATTGTTAAGAATTTGTATAGAAAATATTTTACACTTATTAATCTTTTCTTCCCTCAGAGGGCTTGATCCAGAGTTCATTGACGTTAGCTCATTGATGTTCTTTCCATTGGCTTCAGTAGGCTCTGGATAAATTCCCTATTTGGAATATAAGTTTTTTCAAGATATTACATTGGCCCAAGAGCTATGTTTTTATTTGTGTGCGTGTGTGTGTGCGCGCGCATGCGCGCACATGCTAAATTTAACTCCTTGTGACATCATGAATGAATGAATGAATTACATCAAGTAATAAAAATCTAATCACAATTATAAATATTAAATTGGCTGCCTATCCTATATATAAATAGCTCATTCTCTACCTTACCATGCAAACAAGTGGACAAATACTGTTTTGAATTACTGTACCTGAATATCTGCAGGATGTATGGTAGTAGGCAAGACCTCAATTTATAGTTCCTCAGGTATCCAGAACAAATAATAAAAGATATAGCCTTATTTCATAATGAACTGGTAAAGTTAGTAAGAGAGAGCACCTCATTAACATCTGATGAAGTGGAAGTTCGCCCACGAAAGCCCATGTGTAAAATAAATTAGTCAGTCTTTAAAAGTGCCACAGGACTCCTTGTTTGTTTGCTGAACTAGACTGACGCGGCTACCTCTTTGAAACATATAAATCTGAGGAATCACTAAGTAAAACCACCCAAATTCATTAATTTACTAGCTTTAGTTCTCGTCTTATATATTGTATGGATTATTAGGCAACGGATCCTGCAAGACCATTCTATTGTGCATAGTCCTTATTAACACAAGTTGTCACATTAATTTCAGTGGGCCCATTCACTGGGGTAAGGTTTTGTAGCATGTGTCCCTGACTAATGATTTTGGCAGAAAGGTTTTAGTAGGATTTTTTTTATGCAGGTATGCAAATTAAAAGGCTGTATAGTTTTAAAGCAGTTCTAAACTGGAAATGGTTTTATTAAACTAAAATAAAACAGCTCAAAATTAAAATAAAAATGTCAGTATAAGACATTGTGGTTTGTTATATGAACATTTCCAAAAAGTGTTTGGAAAGTTGTGAAAGTTCACAAGAACCAAAAGGTGAAAGTGACCATGTAGTTTGGACAGGAACATTGCTCTGAATTGGGAGCATGGGAGAGATGAGGGAAGGTGAAAAGTAGACCAAAGTTATGTGAATTCTTTCTGTTTCAGCAGTAAAAGATGCTATTAATTTTTATTTTAACAGTGATACTTCTAAACTTTGGTATTAGCTAGTGCTTCAGTGCATCTATCAAAAGTATTTCATTACCTTAGCATTGAAGAAATATGAGAGAAGATCTAATTTGGTTGGGTGAATAAAAGAAAAACTATCTAAATCCAATGTTTACGCTAATGTAGAAGAAGGGGCAGATTAAGACATCTGCAAATGATCATTCAGTTCTTCTGATGGCAACTTTTATACCACTTATTGCATGGGGCCTTTCTACATAACTAGCAGCACTTTGAGGTTTTGTTATAGTGAAATCTTTTTGATTCTGTCTATTGAACATTGTTTTGAAATATCAACTAAATGCGGCTTCGATGATGATATAAAAATTGAGCACTGAAAAGATGTCCAAATGTAACTGAATATCAAATATCCCTACAAAAAAAAATTGCATTGGGGGAAAATCCACTGAAATGTGTGACTGGAGGCAAAAAATTCCATGCTAAAGTGATCTATCATCCAGATATGTTCTTTTGCTTATATTAGTTTCTGGGCGGGATCCGTGTGTAAGTGAAGAGGAAAAAAGACTGTGGCACTGGGAGGGTTCTTTTGCTTTTAATTGTAATGAAAATGGCAACAGGAAAATTTAATATTAAGACTAGATAGGTATCTCAGGATGGTTATAGGCTATGTGTGATTCCATCTGTCTGTCAAAATGATGATGAATTTGGAATTGAACTGGAGTTCAGGAGAACTGGCTTCAATTCCTGGCTCAGCACAGACTATCTGTGTGACCTTGGGCATTACTTTCATTTTGCTGTTCCTCATTTTTCTACCTAAAATGGGGATAATGTTCCCTTTTCCCCATTCTATCTTGTCTCTGTAGATTTTAAACACTGTACAAAAACTCAGTAAGAGATCACTCTGGTCCCAAATCGCTTACAATCTACAGAGACAAGACCAATTGGGGGAAAAGGGGGTATAATCCTCATTTTAGGTGGAAAAATGAGGAACAGTGAGATGAAGTGATTTGCCCAAGGTCACAGACATAATCTGTGACTGAGCCACAAATTGAAGCCAGTTCTTAGTTCCAGTTCAATGCCTTAGCCATGTTTCCTCTCATAGCTGATGCTTGTGTGTGTATACCTTCACATGCATGAGCATACACATCATGGAGTGATCTCTATGCCCAGTTGATGCTGTGACTTTAAATCCCAATTGCAAGTTCCTCCTAATTGTAAGTAATCTAGAAGAATCAGTCAGGAAGAAGCTAGATGCTCTGGTTTCCAGAGAAAAAGATATACAGTTTAAGAAGAGTGTAATCTGAGACAGCTAACACAATGTGGAATATGAGGGATGACTTTTCAACTTTTCCATCCTCAATGGATGGGAGAGATTGGGGTGGCTCATTCCCACCTCCGTAGCAGTTTAGTAAGCGCACAGACTTTTTTTTCCTCCTTCCTTGTAAAACTGTCACCACAGAGGAAATGAATCAGAGGCCTATGGGGAAAGGGTAGTACCAGGTCTTTAGAGTAAAAGGAAATAATTCTGATGTTTGCCTAGATAAACCGTTTGCAACCTGTGGTCTGCAGACCACTGGGGATCTACAGAGTATGTTTAAAGAGTCCATAAATGTTGTCATTGCCATACAACAGTAGTTTTCAACCCATGGTCCATGGACCCCTGGGGATCTGCAGTGGAGTTAAATTGTGGTTTCATTTACACTAACACTTGGGTTGGGTTTTATTTGATTCATCATTTGTGAGGGATAGGGAGTGACTGTCACCCTTCTAAACCAGAGCCCTAGGCTTTAATCCAAACAAAAGAAGGCATAACGTCTGCAATTTCAAATGTTGTTCTGTTAAAGAAATGCCAACCTTGAGGTTACCAACTCAACTTGAGATACTAAACTAATATTTTTATGCTGGGTAAATAAAGGAAATAATGGGCGGTTACATTTGTGATGGTACTGACACTATCAGCTTAATGTCTTCTGTCAATTTTTCCCTCACGGTTTGACTAGGGAACACCTTTCCTCCTTTTCCTTTTCCTGAATTAAGAAATGGCTGAATTAGCAAGGCGTGGCTCATGTGTCTGTTTCCTTTTTCTTACCGCTAATCCCCTACTGTGAATTTACAAGTAGCTACCAAGGAAAAGCCATGACTGTGAGAAGAAGGAAGACTGTACTCAGTGGTCTGGTAAAAAGGTTCAGTGAAAGAGAATAGCACAGAGTTGTGCCTATCTTGTCAGGCCACAAGATATCAGTGCATCCTGCTGACCAGAGCCATCCCTTCCAAAGAGGCATAGGTGGTGTCTAAAGCAGCAAGATGCTGACTGTTTGTGTAAGGAATGTGAGCAATGTTTGTCTAGGGAAGCTAAAACTAGTGTGCCCTTCTGCTGGTTCAAGAGCGGAGCTGCTTGGTGCCTTAGACCTGCTGATAGAACATTTTCACAGTACAGTGGTCTTGCTACAAAGCAATAAGATGGCTATCATCGAATAGGATAAGGAATAGATGCACCAGAATAAACAAGGAGTCCTGTGGCACTTTTCAAGCCTAACAAATTTATTTATCTCATGAGCTTTCACGGGAGAAAATGAGATGCTTTGAAGAGGGGGAGCTTTCCATCTTCAAAGCATCAAATGAAGTTGGATTTTCTCCCACGAAAGCTCATGCGATAAATAAATTTGTTAGTGTTTAAAAGTGCCATGGGACTCCTTATTTGTTTTGCTGAACTAGACTAACACAGCTATCCCTTTGGAACAATGCACCAAAATGTGAGTTTTCCTATTTTGTTTTAAAGGGGGCGAACCCTATTTTGTTGTGTGGACACGCTCCTGTTTAACGTCCACTCCCGGGGTCTTATTCATCGGGAGCCGTGTGTGGACAATGGGTTCTTGGGGAGCAAGGATTATAGCCTTGCTTGTTGATGGAATGGGGGTTTTAACAGTGACACCAGAAGTCAAGAGACACACACAATATATGATTGAGCCGAGCCAGCCGACTATAGAGGCAATTATCAAAGGGATGGAAAACTGTTCCCACAGGCGATGGGGGAGGAGGACTGTTGAGATAAGTACTGACAGGGGAATCATCAGGAGAACAAATTGAAAGGTAAATAAAAAATATTTATTAATAATCATGGTCACAATGTTTAAAAGAAAGGAACTGGTTAAATGAGACCTGTTTCAACATGAAAGTTACAATACAGCAGGTCTTAAAGAGACAGTGCACTCAGAGATTTTTATATGTAAAGTTTATATGCTAAAGCTACTCTTATTAATCTAAGACTTTGCCTCCACCTTGAGACAGTTACACCTACACCGTTCCCTACTCTTCCTTAACCTTTATCCCTGTCTCCCTGTACTCCCAGGGGTCGGGGTGCTAAACTACATTACTCCCGTGCTCCCGGGAATCGGGGTACTAAGACTTGAGTTGCAATATTTTAATCATATCTGTAGCTACTGTGAACCAATATTCCATCTAGGCCTGTATATGTGTGTACTAAGTATACTCACCGAATGTTACCAACGTGTCAGTTCGCCACGGCTCGATGAACGGAGTCTTACTGGCTCGCCGTGACCCAGCGGGGTCCGACTGGAGCAGCAGAGACCCTCCGGGGTCTAAGTGCTTTGAGATCTACCACCACTCCAACCCCACTGGCTATGACCAACGGGCCGTGCGTCTTGAGTTGGAATGGGGGACCCCCTCTTTGTGAGAGAAGCCTCGAGCCCCTCGAGAGGCTGGTATATAAGGGGTCCAAATGTTTTGGAGATGTTTTGGCCCCCACCATTTTTGTACTGGTGGTTTTCACACCTGTGCTTGAGTTCTGAGAATTGGACTATAGGTTGAGCCCTCAGAGCTGAAGTGGTGGTGCCTTTTCCCGAAATCAGGGTACTAACTCGAGCTCTTTTGCAGAGAGGAGCCAACAGGATGCAGAAACTTAAAAATAGGACATCCGCCTGGTTACAGGCAGGTGATATAGTGACGACTGAGTTCTGGGACTGATTCGAGTGAGCAGGGTTTTTTGTGCTTCAGACCTATGAAATTTGGTTCAGGCTTATGGCCTACTTTTGCTAAACTTATACTAAAACTAAGAATAAAAAGACATAAGGACCTATACCTATCCCCTATACCTATCCCCTATACCTATCCCCATTTTCTACATTGTGCTTAATATATCTGAAGACTGGGGTATCTTCAGAAAAAAAAGTCTTCTTCCCCATAAGTGCAAAGTGGGAAGCCATAACTTCAGAGGAGGCTGGAGTATGTGTAAGGGAAGTGTTTCTGTATTTTCTGCATAGTACAAGAGTTTCTCTCTGTTGGGGTTCTCGCAGAGGGGTGGGTGGAGTGAGGGCATTATGATGGTGCCTTTTATCCCAGCATTTGTTGAGGTATTTTGTGACTTTAAGGGTGAATTGATCTAATCAATAAAGGGTTAGTCTGTTCAGTCTTATTGTTGTGTTTCTGATGATGTTAATGTGTGAAAGATGGAGGATCAAACCTCTTTTTCACAGCTAACAGGCAAGTAGTTTAAAGGCAGTGCAAGGTTTCCCCACTTGGCATTGTTCATGTGCTGCAGTCCTGACTTCAAGTGTCAGTCCTTCTCTGAAATGATATAGTTGTTTAGTCTTCCTACTCCATTTAGTCCTTGACCTTGTCTGGGCAAAGTTGAAAAGTCAGCAAAACATAGTGTGGGACTACAGTTCTCAGAAAAATTAAGGCGAAAGTGTAATTAAACTGTTCACTCAGGGTCCACAGTATTTACAGTCAGCCAACTAGAGGGATATTTTGTGATGTCTTAAAATGGAAGTGTTGGGGGTGGGGGGGAGAATCTATCAATGATAGTCAAATCTGAAGTTTGATAAACAGTGACTTTACTTGAACAGTGATGTTGGATAACAGCATTGTAATGTGCTGCTTGTCCATTTTAATTCCCTTGTTTCTTCCTGCAGTTCTCTAATTCCCTGATAGAGTTGTCTGCATTGCCTGATGAATTAGGCTTCTGGCTTGACATTAGAAGATTAATGGTATGAGGCCCTTTGTAGTTGAAGTTTCCTTTGGGGCCAGATTCTGCAGTGATTGTCACTGTTTAAGTACCTGAGAGAGAGTTTTCCATTTTTTTTCTACCCATCTTTTGTACCTTTGGTGGCCTATCATCTCTCCTGGTGTCAATGATTATACAGGTATCCTTTGTTTTATTTTTAAAGTACTCACCCATACTTGATCTGTCAGCGGGGCCAACTCTGCTGGCCAAGAGTTGTGAGACAGAGAAAGGAGATGGGATGCAATGTTCTCAATTAGCAGCAAGTCACTTGACTACTGTTAGGCCATCAGATTATCTACTAGAATTCCATAATACCTACCATTTTACAGTACAGCACTGTGATTCTACAAGTCTCATAAATACAAACACATTCTAATAGTTAAATAACAGAGAGGGCCATGTTATAACCTATTATGAAACAGCCACTTAGCGAGAGTTTTAAGAAATAGTTTTAAATAATTTACCAGTTACAGATATTAAGAGTTTAACTGTCTATAGCTAATGATGGATTGCTTCTGCCCAGTTTTATCTCCTTTAGTTCATTTAAGTCTGTCTGTCTCTCCCACTCCCCTGGGGGTCAAGGCCGTCCACCACCACAGCCAGCCCCCACTGGCCTTCCCAGGCCGCATCTTTCCACCCACTGCTCCCCCGACCCCTTTCCCACTCCTCTCGGCACCTCCATCCCCCCACCCACCAGCTCTCTGCTCCTCTCAGCCCCCCCTGCCCCTTTCCCACTCCTCTCGGGGCCCCCCCAGCCCTTTCCCTGGGCCCCTTCCCCATTCTTCTCGCCTCCCTCCAGCCCCTTCCCTGCTCCTCTCAGCCCCCTGGGCCCCTTCCCCACCTGCCACCAGTACCCCGCTCCTCTCACCCCCGTGGGCCCTTCCCCACTCCTCTTGCTCCACCCTCCCCTGCCCCCCCCGCCTACTGGTTCCCTGACCCTCCTGGCCCCCTCCCCCTTATTTGGCCAGAGCTACAAGGGTGGCTGTGGCCAGAGTCATTCCCTGGCCAGACAGCTCCTGCCCTGCGCCACTCATCTGAGCATGCTCAGGCAGGAGATTTGAAAAAGCTGCAGCCTGGCCGCAGCTCCCAGGCATCTGCAGCCGGATTCCAGCCCCTAGTGGGCCAGATTCTGGCCCGCAGCCGCTGCTCCTGGCCCTTGCCGGCCCTGCTGCCAGGCTGGGGGCCGGGGGCAGCAGGGGAAAGGAAACCCGCTCTTTTCTCCTGTTGACCCCGGCCCCCAGCTGAGCAGCAGGGCTGTCCAGGGAAAAATAGGTGCTGGTATGCAGTACCAGTGTGTACTGGCAGAAAAAAAAGCCCTGGTTGCTCCCTAGATCCCTTCAGGAGTCTGGAGCTGCCCACTCTTGTACTTCCCCCCCCCCTCAGTCGCAGTTGCTCCCGGGAGTGGAGCAGCCCAGCCCTGCCATTGTTGGGTTGTCAAGGAACAGTGCCTATGGCCCAGACAGCATTGGGGGGTTTCAGGGCTGAAGGGGCTCTGGAGTCTGCAACCAGTTGGTACTGTGTGGGGACCCGTGACCTAGTGGTGCTGTGCGGGTGGGATAGTGTGGGGGCTCTTGGGCTACAGACTGCAGTCTGTGGCGCTTCTGCACCATCCAGAGTTGCCTGGTCTGTTTCAGACCAGCCAGCTCAGAGACTGGATGGGCAAACCCAAAGGTGGTTGGTGGCAGCATATGGGGGGTGGGGAGGGGTGCTCCCTTTAGCTCCTGCCTTAATCTGACTCTGCATGCAAATATTTTTCTGATCTAACTTACTCCTTGGCATGAAATTTAGCCTCTGAAGGGGTGGGGGCCACCCTAAGGTCTCTATAGCATTTAGGTCCTGTATAAGCTCTATGCGAGACTGAAGTGCTGCACAGGCTATGAATTGGTATCCTGCTGTGACCCTAAGCGAATCCCCATACAAGAGGTCAAGGGGCTTGGTATCTGGTTGTAAGTGTCAGCTGACTGGACCAGTTCACTGTACCCCAATTCATTAATGTTGCAAACTTTATTTGATATGCGCCATATAAACTCTCATAGGAGAGCTAACAGGACACTGATCATTAATGTAGTTTCATGCTGTGTGTATGGTAAATGTCCAAAGGGCCATACAAATATGAAGATGTAGAAACTGAAATGTGTTTACAAGACAAGTCTGGGAAGTGGGCAAGCAGGGTTCTCCCAAACAAAGGACAAGCAGATGCCTCCAGCCAGGTGTCATCAGAATCAATTGGCAATCACATGTCAGGTAGCCATTTGCCTGCAATAGGGCTGGAGCTGATGAATTTGCATTTTGACAGACTCTAGTGGGGGTAAGAAACCAATATGGAACTTCCTTCAGCCCCAGATTCTAGATCTCCTTCTTCATTGCTTGAATGATCTTCAGAAAGGGACAAAGAACCCCAAGTTACCTTTCCCCTAAGTTCCAAAGATTCTGACCAGAAGGACTGATCAGTCATCTTGCTGGAAGGAGCTGTGCTAAAAATTTTCCCTTGAACATAGACTGTAGTTCCATTAAGTCTTAGTCTCTAGAAAGCATTTTTAATTTTATGTAACTATTTCTAAATCTATCCTTTATACTTGTATGTACTTTTAAATGCAATCTTGTTTTGTTAATACATTTGATTTACTTTTAATCTAAACTTCCTGTTAAAATGATAAGCTGTGTATTTCTCTCATTAGAGGAGCAAATGAACGTTGTTATTCCTCTGAATGGTCTGGGAAAGGGCACATGGTTTTGGAAAAAAATCAGGACTGAGGGCTGTTGAGGTCATCTTGCCAGGTGTAAGCAAAAAAAGCTGGTAAATACCACTGTGTGGCTGGTATCCAGACTGGAGTCAGAATTGCTGGTGCAGGGCAGCTTTTCACACACACACAGTGTGTGCTTGCATGCTGTTTTGGAATATCCACACAAGAGCACTAGAGCAGCAGAGCAATTTAAGGCATCCAGTTACAAGGCAAGTAGTGACACACAACCTCTAGGTGGTCTGTATTGCACTCCAGAACATGACACCTGCACAGGGTGAATGTCACCTATGAGAGGATTTAATATAGGTTGCACCCTTTTTTGGTATGTGCCATCCATGTAGCAGACCTGTAATTTACCTTGTAGTTTAAATCTTTTCTATCTCTAGCTGATACTTAAATGCTTTACATAAGTCATGTTAGTCCAAATCCTTCTCCATTCAAAGTCAGTCAATTTGCCATTGAGTTATTTAGAGGGGAGGAGAAAAAAATCAGAATTTAAAAGAAAATGTTTTTTGTTGCAGTGTATAAAAATGCGCGTAGTTGTGTCATGCATTCATGTTCTTTTTGCAGCAACAATCTGCCTTTCATAAGATAATATCCCTTGCTGATCTGATGGCAAAGATCAATTCCAGAAATGTTCATTTTAAAAATATTTCTAGTGCCAAGTCTAGTTCATTTTAATTGCAGTTTGTTGTACTTAGTCACGTCATAAATCATGTAACATTAATTATAATACATTGGTATCTATTGTAAGTCCCCAAAGGAATTTAATGTCTGCATGTTTTTAGTTTTAAACCTGGAAATATTGTTTGCCAATTATATTCTGTATTTTGACAAAATTGGATTGTATGAGCCTATTCAAATCTCAGGGCTTGGTTTTTGAATGACTGGCATACATCCATGGGTAGATTAATTCTGTGGGTAATTAGAGTAGGAAACATTTTATTTTGGGACTTTATAAAGATCAGCTTGGATATAAATAATGTGACATGACATTTGCTGTAAATGTGTCTCCTGTAAACCTCATCCTTCCTTCTCTCCATTAGAGTAAACCTGGGAATAGGAAAGGAGAGACTTTACAAATATAGTATAGTTGATTTCTGGAGAACTGCTGAATTGCCAACTTCAAGTGTTCAAAAACCAAGAATCAGAGCCCCAAAATCAAGAGTGACTGAAAAAAAACCTGAGAGATTTAATAATAATAAATAAATTGGGGCTGATATATTTGCCTTCTGGATTTTGAGCTTTAGGATGCACTTAAGGCATATTCAAGCTATTCTCTAGAACCATGAAGGCTAGAAACCTGCTTGTTTTTTTTAATGGAAATAAGTTTTCATAATCATTTAATTCTAGTAGCTGAGGCTTGAAATAAAACACAAAATTTCAAGACTCGCACAATAAAATCACAAGGATTGGCAATACTCAAATATTATCTGCCTATGGTTAAGGTTTTCAATACAAAACTGCTGTCTTGCATGTCTGTTGACTGAAAATCCTTGGATTATATTTGCCAGCCTGGATTAGGAAATTGAGTGGTAGGATTGATTTTGCACATACCTTTTGGTTTTGAGTATTGTTTTCTCCCTAGATAGATTTTAAGGCCTGAAGGAACAATACTAATGCTCTAGCCTGAGCTCTTGCATAATACAGGCTATAAAATTTGACCCAGTAAATCATGCAATGTAGGGAATTAATTATGCTTTTAAAAAAAATGATCAGAGAAGGCTTCCACTCTAGGTACCCCATCCAACACTCTTTTTCTTTATTTGCTTTATTATGCAAATAGGGAAAAAATTGCAGCATACATTTACAAGAGTGTACAAATATATAATAAAATCCAAATGCCCCAAAAGTAATCAGAACAAATAGTGTAGGCCTCCTTTTCCCCTCAATTATTTGTGTTTGAATGGCCATTTCATATTTAATATAGAGTTATTTTTACATGTTAGCATATAGCATAGGTAGCCACACGGGTTTTCAACAAGGGACTAGTCAGATTCTTGGTACTCTGTACCTGAACATTATGGCGCCAGATTGCTACTAATGATGGAGGCATTTGTCACAGCACAGTTGTATATCCGCATAAACCAAATATTTAGTTATGGCATTCTTTTACATGGCTATGTAACTAAGATGATTTAAGACCTGTAGAAGTCTGATGGGGTTTTATACATCAGTTAGAATGCTAATGGGCAGTGTGGTATTTTTTAAAAGCAATCTCTGAAGATTTCAAGTAGATTCCTTTCAGTGTGGCTCTCAGTACCAGTATATAAAAGTATTTGGTATGGGATACCTGCGAGACACTGAAGTGTCTAGTGTGCAAGTCAGATCCTGGAGGGTTCCTTCATTGTCTTTGTTCTCTCTGGTCCATTTGGGAGAGGTAGTAATCTTTATATATTTTAGGTGCTAGTTCTTCCTTTTTGATTCTCTTCTGTATTAAATGATGGGAGTTTTAAGTTTCTAGTATATGTACCTCCTGGAGGCATAGAACTCGTGTATAAATGTAATTCAGTGCTAAAAGAGCAGAAGTTTGGGGGAGAAAACCTGATTACCAAGTATATTAAGTCTTGGCATTTAAGATACAGGTCCAGATTCAGTGCAACAGGGGTAGGAAGGAGTAATGTCTCCCGTTGCCTTGCAGGACAGCAGGTGATGCTACCGCCACCTGGCTTTCCTCATTGTTTCTACTGTGTGAGGAAGTTTTCATTCTTAGCAGGGGCTCTGTAGGATCCTTCCAGATGTGTCTGCTGAGCGGATGTAATGAAAAGCTGTATAAATGTTAAGTATTATTATTCATCTGTAGACTTACTCATTGTCACATATATTACAGAAATTAATATTTCAAGACGAGAAGGGGCCGCTGTGATCATCTAGTCTGACCTTCAGTGTAACACAGGCCATAGACCCCCCGCCCCCCCAGATAATTACTAGAGCAGATCTTTAAGAAAAACATCCAATCTTGATTTAAAAATTGTCTGTGAGAGAGAATCCACCATCACCCTCTTTATATTCTTCCAGTGGTTAACTACCTTCATTGTTAAAAATTTACAACTTATTTCCAGTCTGAATTCATCTAGCTTCAAGTTCCTACTATTGGATCATGTTATACCTTTTTTTTTTCTGCTAGACAGAAGAGCCCATTCCCTCCCTTAATTCTTTATTAATAAAGTCCCATATCAGCCACTCCATTTTCTTTCCCATGATCAGTGCTTTTTTTGTGTTTTAAAAAAAAAGTGCCAATACTTGGCCAGGGACCTGGGGCCATTGGTGGCAGCAGGAGCCGGGAAAAAGAATGGTGCTGGTACTCAGTAACCCTGAGTACCATCAGAAAAAAAAATGTGCCAGTACTCAATACTCCTAAGGACCATCACAAAAAAACCCCTGCCCATGATTGATGTCAGACTGCAATTATTAGGTCATCCTGTTTAATCTTTTAAAAATATTGGCGCATCAGCTTTCTTTCAGCATTAAGGGACTTCCCCGGTGTTCCCAGTCTTGTTAAAATCAACATTAATTGTCCAGCAAGCTCCAGAGCCATCTCTTTTAAAACTGTTGGATGCAAGTTGTCCAGATCTGCTGATTTTAAAATTTTCTAACTTTAGCAATTGCTGTTTAACATCTTTCTAACATACTAGTGGAATAGAAAGATTATAATATGATCTGACTATCTCATCTGGTTTTTTCTCCAAATTCAGAACAGAAATCTTTATTGTACATTTTTGCCCTTTCTACATTATTATGTGTAATTCTACCATATCAGTGGGCGAGTATCGTTATTAGGATTAATTTTTTTGATATACTCTTAAAAATTCCTTTATTGTTCTTCAGTCTGCTGGCCATAGATGTCTCCTTGTCTTGTAGAAAATTGATAAGGGAAACAAAGGGACACAATTCCTAGCTTCTGATTTATGTACACTACTATCAACTTTCCCTTTCTTCCATTTGCTTTATTTATAAAAATATAGATATATAATATAAAACCTGCTTTTATTTCCTCTCTAAACAAGGTCATTTTTAACCAACACAGCCTTCTTCAACAACTATGGGATTGTATTTTTGTGGCATTTAGTAAAGTTCTTATACTGTTCCCAATTAAAAATGATATTTATTTTTCTGATTATATTCTTCCTCCCTGCTGATTTGGCTCATAATTGTTTTTAGCTTTGTTAAATTGGTTCTCTAAGACAGTGGTTCTCAACCACTGTATCACGACACAAAACTGTGTCGCAGCACAGTGGTGAGTGTATCGCGAGTTAAGCCTACCCTGCCCCCACTGAGCTGCCACAGCAGGGAACCATGGGCTGAGATATATGCAGTCTGTTTGTGTTAACCCAGCAGGCTGCTCTGGTCATGTGTGCCCTGGGAGCTGGGGCCAGGCAGGGGCAAGGCATTTTTAAATCTTCTGCCCTGCTGCATGGCCCTGGGGCTGGCCAGGGAGCAGGTTCCTGTGGTTGTGGGGTACCCCAGGTGAGGGTGGTGGTGGTGGTGGTTGGGGGAAATGTGAGAGAAGGCCATGGGAAGCTGTTGGCAGAGCAGCCAGGCAGCTGGAGGAAATAGACAGCAGGTGGTGGGGCTGGAGGGGAGAGATGTGTGGTCGGGCTGGGGAGAAGAGATGTGGGATGCAGGGCTGCTGGGGGCTGGGGGTTAGATGCAGGGCTACGTGAAGGGGAGGTGTGCTTAAGATATGGGGGGTTGGTATGTCGCACACAGCTGGGAAGGCTCCCAGGTGTGTTGCGACCCTGAAAAGGTTAAGAACCCCTGCTCTAAAACACCAGGTATTACTGGTCTGGACTTTATTCTGTTTGCATGTTACAAATGTGATTAAGTCATGATCAATTGTATCTAAGCTACCATTAATTTTTAGTTCCGTGTTGAGTTCCTTTTTATCTATCAAGATGAAGTCTAATATGGAATTCACCAATGTTGGATACAACACTTTTGTGTTAGGAAATTGTCATCTATGATATTAAGAAATATCAAGAATGTTTTAATACTGGCAGCATGAGACCTCCAGCATATATAATTCATATTGAAGTCCCTCATGATCATACAGCCTTTTTCCTACATATATGAACTCTTCTGCCAGGCCAAGACAGCAGCAGCAAAGGGCCGGGCTCTATATCTAGGGGTTCCTAACGGTATTACAACACCAACTGGCTCAAGCCCCCACTCAGTCTCCTGGGAAATCATGTAGTATTCCCTGGATGCCCTAGAGGGCGATGCTTCCCCCTTTGCAAACACAAGGTTGAATGTAGTACATAACACTTTTAATAGTAACATAAAGAGAATATATAGAGGCAATATCAAAACCAGCACTGATTTGGGGAGACAGTGCAGGATTCAGACAAGAACCAATAGCAGAACTCGTCCCACCCCCAGTGTACGTAGAGCATGTCCTTCACTTCTTCATTACCCCCATCCTGACCATCATAGTTTTAGCATCCACCTCTCAAGTGGTGGCCCTTAGCCAATCCCCTCCAGTTGTCTTCTGCCACCTCTGGGTCCACTGGCACCATCCGCTAGTCGCTCGCACTGTCTACTGGCACCATCAGCTGGTTGCTTACAATGCCCACTGGTTGCTCACACCTTCCGCTGGTGCCATCCACTCACTGCTCGCACTGTCCACTCACACCGTCTGCTCCTGCCAACTGTCTGCTTGCAAGATGCACCCCTGGCCGGAGGCAACAACTTCTGCTGGACCTCAGTCAGCTTTTTAGTGATTTCAGCTCTTAAACAAACTTTCAACCCTGTGATCTCAGCTCCAGACTTCAGCTTTTAGGACACCAAATACAAGTCCCTGATCAAAATAACAAAAACACCACAAGGAATCATAAAGTCTATCTTTAACAATGGGAGGGGAATTAGGCATTGCCTAAGGCACAGCTCTTCAGCAGAGCTGATGCCACCCCCTCTGTCTTTTCTTTTAGTACTGTAAAACTGGGTCTGTCACTCTTCTGAGTTCTTGTGTTGCTGATGGTGACTTTTCCATCGAAGCAGGCTGAACACAGTTTATACAATCAAAGGGCAGCATACAATGAAAAAATATTTCATTTCCCCCTTCAGTTAAAACACGGGGTGCATCTACACTTGTAAATTAAGTTGACTTAAGCAGGCTTAAGTTGACTTAATTTACTCTGTATCTACACTTGAGTTTCCTTAATTCAACTTAAGCAATTCCTTAAGTCAAATTAAGGAAAAGTTAGTTCAAATTAGTAAAACTTCATTTTACTTCGAACTAACCCTTAATTCGAACTAGTTAGTTCAAATTAAGTCAATGTGGCCATGTTAGTTCGAGCTAACTGGCACATTGAGCTTAATGCAACTGACTAATTCGAACTAAGCAAGTGCCATTCTAGTGGGGCCACTGAAATTAGTTTGAATTAATTAGTTCGAATGAACTAATTCGAACTAACTTTGGTAAGTGTAGACATAAGCAGGGATTTGTAACCTAGACCAGCCACACATACCATTTTCATCATGCCCCGCGCCTGGGTAGATTAATCCAAATGCAGTGAAATTATGCTAAGCACTTAATTGTACTCATGCAAATACAAAGCCCATGTAAATAAGGTGCCCCCTTTTTGCTGACTGAAAAGAAGTATCCAGCCACTCATCCCTTGCTTACATATAGGTAGGTGCCTAAGGAGCTGGTCATGCTATTCCCTAGTATGATTTGATGGTCTGTAGCAGGCACCAATGAAAATCCCAGTTGTGTGTTATCTGTTAGATCATTGATCCATAAGCATTCAAGATCATTCATAGAATCATAGGGCTGGAAGGGACCTCATGAGGTCATCTACTCCAACCCCCTTGCTAAAAGCAGGACCACTCCCACTAAATCATCCCAGCCAGGGTTTTGTCTAACCGAACCTTAAATATCTCCAAAGACGGAGATTCGACCACCTCCCTAGGTAACTTCTTCCAAGTTATCACTGACTCAAAAATAGGTAATGCCAATTTTTTACATAGAATGCCTCCCATCTTTTGCCCACTAGATGCTTCCTAAATATATATAACCATTGTTTTTAACATTTCAGTCATGTGACTGATCCGACCATGTTTTAGTAATACCAACTAGATTGAAATTATGTGCATAAGTGAGCATGGTAGTTGCCCAGGCTCCTACAACTGGTCATAGGCAATTCAAGAATTTCTTCTCTTCATATTCTTTAGTCCTTGATTGATTCTTTTTCCCCCTCAAGATCCTGATTTTGTGCTAAGGAGTGCTCATCTCTTACCCTATCCTTTTCTTGTTTGTTCAAGCTCTCCTGCCAACTCTAACCAGGCTTTTCCTGAGGAGACTGGATTCCTTTCTGTTGAGAGTGAGGCTATCACAACTATACAGTCCCCCTCCAATGGCAGATTTGGGATCACATTCAGCTTATTAGACCATATTGCTATTCTCTGTCCATGTTTTCTGCCAAAGAATGCTGCCTGCTTTTTAGCGTGTACTGCCACTTCTATCTTCTTCTAGTGGACTTTCCCAAAAGAAACTAGTGTCATTCCATTTCTTAGAGTTAAATACATTTGTCTGGTGAGCCTACATTCCACTGGATGTAAGCTGTACCCACTTAGCCATTTACCTACCTCTATCTTTACATTTATCTGTCTTTCACTGAGTATGATTTTCTTGCACTTGTATTTGATTTCTCTGAGGAAACCTTCTTAAAAGTATTAAAGGTAAAAGAATTTGACACTAACTTGTCTGCAGCCAATATAAGTCACATTTGAGGGTTCACAGCAGCAGATGATGGACAGAAAAACCCCTCCAGCTATTGTACAGAAATCTATGATTCCTGGTAGTGAGCAGAGGTTATATAATTAATCTATGCACGCAGCAGCACCATGCAAGTTTCACCTTAATGTGATAATTTTGTGTGCTGTCGGATGTTCCTTTCCATAAAGACAAGCATTTTTCCTTTCTCCTCCTCCAACGGCTTCCTTCCATTTCCTTTCTCTTTGCAGACACAAGGTAAATGTTGAACAACTTCCAACGTATTTTTCCCCTGCTCAGCTCAGTCCCCCGTCATAGCCAGGAGTGAGATTCTGATTCTCTAACAACTAGTAATTTTTTCTCATGACTCGAATTGTGCATGTGTGCGTGAGAAAAGTCTCCCTGGCATTCCCCCTGGCATTCCCCATCTATCAACAGTTTCCTTGATTTGTGGCTGCTTCTCTGTGTTTTAAGCAGAGCTGAAAGCACAGGAAGTTTAGACATCGGCAATGTCACAACAATAATATGCTACACTGGGGAATAATTCATATGGTGTTGCATCCTGTTGTGGTGTTGGATTTTACCCCTTATTCTATAGATTTTCATCTGTATACTCCCTTGATGTCTAAGCAAGAGTTTCAGCTTAGCCTTTTGTCTTTAGTTTTTGTATTTTGTTACTAGATTTCATTTACCACTGACAGTGTCATAGATTACCGTTACCACAAGATTTCCAGAGAGCACAATGATTTTATTTTACTGCTACAAGAAACACAGGGATGATTTACTCTGGGTTACATTCTCTTCCCCCACACCCACATATTTCTTTTGCTTTTAAAATCAGTAGTAGATCTTACCATTGGTCTGGAGAACTTCAGATTTCCTACACTAACAAGACTTCACTAAATGCAGCTGGAAACCTGGGTACGGCACTGAACTGCCATTCTTTGGTGTCATTTGATAAGAGATTAGCATATTTAAGGATCTGATCCTCTTTGCCTCTTTTGGAATCTGGAGAATGCCCTGTGCGTTCTGTGAAAGCCATGGGAGTTGAGGGCTCCCACCACCTTGCAGGATTGGGCTCTCAGATCTAGATGCTTACTGAGTGTAAGTCACCATAACTCTGTTCACTTCAATGTAGTTTTTCAGTTACATCTATTGAGAGTCTGGTTTTGACTCTCTCCTGGCAGTCTTAAATACTGACTTAGCTTTCTTAGCTTAGTATTTCTACACTGAGTTCTTAATTACTTGGACTAGGCAATATTTTACCTTTAGATTTAAAATAAAAAAGGCTGTTCTGAATGCTCAGATGTATTTATCATTCCAAACGTCACTTGAATGTATTCTGGGCACTAGAGGTCTGAACTCTATTCAGGTCAATGGGAGTTTGGTCTTTGACCTTTCTGGGAACAGGAGTGGGCCTTAATATACAACATAGTGGAGCCTGTGCATGTTTCCATTGATCTCTTATAACTTGTACATTTAATTGAGATTGATGTGCAGGGCTGGATTAAGGCCTGGGGAGGCCAGGGGCTGCCCACCCTTGTGGAGCCTCCCCACCCCCATGCTGGGGGATGGGGTCAGGGGCTCCAGGGCACCGGCTGGTCCAGTGCTACGGATGGGGTAGGGGGCCCGCGGCTGATGCTGTGGGGGAGGATTATGGGAGGGGCATGGGTTGGTGATGCTGTGGGGGAGGATTATGGGGGGGCACGGGTTGGCGATGCTTGGGGGGCCATGGGCTGTGCTGCTGGGGGAAGTGCAGACCGGCGCTGCTGTGGCATGGAGGGGTGGGGGGCGCAGACTGACACTGCTGCTTAGGGACTGGGGGGGTAGGTCAGAGGCTGCAGTCCTCTGTACTCCTACCCTGCCCCCGAGCTGGCTGGTTGGGAGCAGACCAGCCAGGGCAGGCAGGCAGGCTGGAAGTGAGCGGCTGCAGCCTGCCACTTGGGCTGACAGGATTGATTTTGGGGGGGCAGTGGGGCCCCCCTTTAGGCCGGGGCCAGGAGCTGCAGCCCCTAAAGCCCCTGCCTTAATTCAGCCCTGTTGATGTGAATCAAAGCAGAATCCTGCTGCTGCTTGGCAGTTGGCAGAAAACAGAGATGTAAGTAGCATGACTTTCCTCTTGTCCTGGTACCTTTTCGTACACAGTATTGCAGTGTGTGCATGTTCCGTTAGCTGTGTTCATGAAGTAGTTTCCTAAAGTGACTGCATTGCTATTCAGCTGCACTTGTTTTCAGTCTGTGCGCACACAGCTTTTATCATAGTTCTCCTATTAAACAGTAACAAGATTGTTTCTCGGAGACATCCAAGAATGTGGTTGTTTGGTTGGTTTGGTTCCCCTCTATTTAGTTATTAGCAAATACCCCAGGAATGGAAATGGTAGTTAGGAAAACACTACATGCTGTGGCATCAGAGCAGTAGCTAAGGAAAGCCATTGGTCTGCTTAGCTACCAGCCATTCTGACCTAGTGGTCAGAGCAGAATCAGAGGGTAGAATTGGAGTTGTGGTCAGGAGTCAAGACAAGAATTGGAGTCAGCAGCCAAAAGTGACCCAAAGGGTAGAGCCAGAGTCATGGTCAAGAAACAAGCCAATAGTCGGAGCCAGGAACTGGGGCAGACATAAGGGCAGAGCCAGAGTGGTGGTCGGGAGACAAGCCAAGGGTCAGAACGAGAGCTTAGGAGGCAAAGTTTGCAGAAAGGGCAGGGCCGGGAGCCCGTCCAATACAGCTGTGGGTTTGCTGTATTGAGCAGCTCCTGCAGTATCATTGCTACGTGGCTTAAAGGGTGATCTGTTGGCTCTTCTGACCACGCAGGGAGTACAGTCACTTAGCGTAGGTTTATTGGGCACAGCTGAGCTCATTGGTTTTTTGACAGCCAAGCCCAGATGCAGCTGAGTTCTTGTCACAGAGCGGTTTACACTGAAAATGGGATTCACAGAAAAAAAGGGAGTATGGTTAGTTATACAGACATACTCTAATCTATCACAACATACCACTGGGTACATATGTTTTTACTTGGTGGAATTTGGACTAAGCAAATAATAACTGAAAAGGTTTATATAATATAACTGGGTTTAAATGCAGATGTACAGGCCTTGTTATTAGGGTAACGGTGCCAGAGGTTATAACTGCTGCTCTTTAGGAATGTGAGAAATTGGCTTAGTGTGGACAAATACATACTTTTTTTCTGTTCCGAGCCTGTTATATGATACCATGTCTTTTCACTAATACTGACATTTTCAGTATATTTATATCCATTTTCCTATAAGAATATAGTGCTGATGAAACAAATCTCAAATCCGACTCTGTACGTTGCTACCGTATTACACAAAGTGATGCCTAAAGGACGTGTTTCAGAAAATAAATGTACTTAGAATAGCATTTAGAATAGCCAGGCTGACTTTGTTCCTATATTTAATTAGAGTCAAAACCTCTTAATTTGGACAGTCCAGTGGAAAGTCTGTTGTCCCAGTTAAGAAGCCTTTAAGTCCTTTTCAGAGATCCTTTGAAACTAAATAAAATAACATCATGAAGAAAATACAGTGCAGTGACTTTTTGTTCCATCTTCCTTTCTTCCCTTAATCTTACTTTAGAACTGTGGCATTAAATAAAACCAAACCTGCAACTTAGAATTTTACACCTTTTAAACTCAGTTAAATACCATTTAACCCTTTGGCATTGGGTGAATAAATTTAGGCCTGATCATGCAGTCCTTACTCTGGCAAGTCTCCTAGTTAGTTTGAGAGTTTTGTCTCAGTAAATACATGTACTTTATACGGTAGCATTTTTTTAAAAAGAGGGAGAGAGAGAAAGAGAGAGGAGCAGTGTTGAGGAGGCATGGATTTGTTTGAATCATCTGTTTCTTTGCACATGTACAGAGAACAGACCAACTAGAAAGGCCAAGGTATAACTGGGTAACTTACTAAGGGCTGGTCTATACTGCTGCATGATTTCAGCAGCAATCGAAGGGAGATATGCAAAGCACTTAAAATACCTTGCGTATCCCCCTCTGATTGCCTACAATTCTATTTACTGTGCTGTCTTCAATTGCTTGAGCTGGAGGGAAACCCCTTCTGTGGGGGTGGTCTTCCAGCATTGGCTTCCTGATCTGCTGAGTGGGTCTTCACCCAGGAGCTTTAGTCAGGTGAGAGTGGTTATAAGTCATTAGTGACCTTCTTACAAAATTATGCAAAACCATAAAATGTGTCTACAGGGATATCTGGGTCCCAATACCTGTAAATGTTTTGAGTACAGGCTATAGATTTCCTAGCTGACCACAAACAGTAACAAGTCAACTGTTAATCAATGGACTGAAATGTAACTTACTGTAAGGAACAAGACTTTTGATTATTGATAAGTCTTTGGATAAGGATTGAGGAACTCTAAAGGAAATCACATGATACACTACATTTTAAGTCCCATTATAGACTAAGAATCATCCATAAAAAGAAAGGAAAACAATGTGTTTATAGGTTCCAAAGGGGGAGCCATGCTAGTGTAGGTCAAAAAAACAAACAAGAAGTCCTGTGGCACTTTTAAAGACTAACACATTTATTTATTGCACGAGCTTTCGTGGGAGAAAATCCCACTTCAGCAGATGCTTTGAAGATGGGGAACTTATAGAATGGGAGGAAATTAAATGAAGGGAAATGTATGACACAGGATCAGGTCAGGCTGTAATAGCAAATCAAAATAGGTGTTGGGATTCAAACAATGGGGAACAGCATATAGACTCAGAGGAAGGTGACGTCAAATCACCTCTTGTAATGAGAAAAAAAATCCATAGTCCCTGTTTAACTCTGAGGCAATGGAGTCAAATTTATATATAAATTCCAATTCTGCAGTTTCTCTTTGAAGCCGCAATTTGTTGTTCATTTGTTTGAGCACAGCTATTAACAAGTTGTCAATGGAGTGAGCAGGGAGAATGAAGTGTTCCCCTATTGGTTTTTCAATGTTGTGATTTCTGATGTCAGTTTTGTGTCCATTTATTCTTTTGCGCAGAGACTGTCCTCTTTGTCCAATGTATAAGGCAGGGGGGGCATGTGTTTATACACAAAGTTAAAGTATGGTCATTTAGGGTTATGCTTACATTATAAGATGGAAGATACCAGCAAAGTGGTAGAAGTCCATATAGGAAGAAATACTGGAAGACTTTCCACTTAACATTTAACTAAAGTTATTTCAGAATTATTCCAAATACTGTGTAAAATGATGTAGTGCAAAAGAATTGGGTAATAACTTTTAAAATGAGTTGGGAGAGATTTAGTGAGCCTCCTGTCTTCTGGTGTAGAAGCCCATCAGAACTCTGCCTGAGCTGCAACGTGCATGTGTGGCTAGATCTTGCATAGTTAATAAACAGGATTTATTACCGTGGCTTCCCCATACACTTAATGTTGTGCGAAGAACAAGAACACAACAAATGGTTTTGTATCTTAAATATAAATATCTGTTTACTAAGCAGTTGTGCAGTACTCTTTTTTTTGAAGTTGGCTGAAAGTTGTTACTAACATGAACATTGAAACTTTGCATTACAGTAGCCCCCAGCTTTGGTTCTCTGGAAAAGCATTTACACAAAATCCTGCAAAGAATGGACTTCCGTCCTGCACTTCAGTAAAGAGTTACACTAGACAGCAGGAAAGTGGAGTATAATAGTAGTTCTCCATAATTTACTCTCTCTGGTTGAAGTTATGCTATTGTCATTCAGTGCTGATTAAAAGCAGTTATTGTGAGTTAACTGTTAAACTAAATTGGAGGAATCATGATTTATTGCATCTTGATTAGTTGCATCCTGATTAAGTGGAGAAGACTGTATTTCATTATTTAGAGTTAATTCTGTGAATGATATAAAGGAATACAATAGAAAACTAGTTACAAAAAAACTTTATTGCACCACTTCTATCTTTATTCACTCAAGAGGACTAGGCTGATTTATGAGATCTATTCTGGTTTGCTCCTTAGAAAATATCAGAGCTGCTGCTTTATCAAATTAATGTTGAGTTGCATTTGAATTGTTTGGTGCAATAGAAGATTATGATGAGTGATCTTAAATTGCAAAAATGGAGGCCCCATAGTGTTAGGTCCTCTCCAAGCGGCAGGTGAGACACTCCTGATCCAAAGAGTTGCTAATTTAAATAGATAAGACAACAAAAGGTAGCAGAGGAAATAGAGACAGAGTGGTGAAGATTTGTCCAGGTCACACAGCAGCTCTGTGAGGGAGCCAGGAATACATTCTTGTCACCTAAAACTCTCAGACTAGTGCCAAATCTACTGACTAGACCCTTTAAAATATTTTTCTTCTTACATTACTGAGCGATTTAACAGGGTTATTTTTTTGTCAGATTTTCATTGTTTCTCATAATAAAATGGAGGCTCTCGTAGTACTGAAATTGGAAAGCACCAAAATATCTGGCAAGAACCTTTTTGTGCAAAATTTCTCAACTAAGTAGTGTGGAAAAGTTTAGATGAGTATCTTTTGGCACTTGGACCCTCTGCCACCACCCAATGAGACCTCTAAACCTGAGGTTTGCTCAGGGTTATGACCTGGAAAAGGTCTGTTGTAAAAAGCGTTTCAGTGTTGCATATTACAGCCAAATGTTCCTAAGTATTGTGGAGCTCTACAGCTGTAGAGTTTTCAGCGGGACCTATATTTTACCATAGACTATTAGCATCATTTTCTTTATGATTTCATCTGGAAGAGTGTTCTTACAAAATTTGTTTTGCTTTACTCTATCCTGTCACCAGGGCACAAGGATCTGGCCTGAAATAATGTGATAATTGTGCTGTTCCAATTGTGGTGGTGGAAATTTCTCCCCTGACTACCAGTTTTCTGTTACTCATAGATAAGAATTCACTCTTCATTGGACTTGTCAGATTGACACTCTCTTCTGGTTTGTATCCAACCTAGACCCAATAGCACAGGGACAAATTACGATCTGGAGATTTGAATGCAACTTGTCCCACCTATCTCAAACACCAGTTCTGGCTCATTTGAGGGTTTTGTTTTACCATATTACAGGTTCTGGTTTTATCCATAACACTGGAAATGGCAGTTTATATTAAGATTATATTTTGTCTGTTTCTTTTCTTCCTTTCTTCTGCCCTCCTCACTATGAAGCAGGCTTTTAGAACAACATACATTTAAGTCTTCATCCAGAGCTTCAAAATACATATTCTAAGCATGTTTTGAATATGGAGAGTATTAATTTTGGCAGGACTCAATGGAAATGTCACCATGGAGCCACCTGGTGAATTTTTCTTGCAACACTACACAGACTATTTATGAATACAGTGTGAAATAGCGAATATCCAAAGCATTTCATTCATAAAAACATTATAGATGGATTTTTGATTTTTTGTTTTTTGATAGCAACACAGTGGACATTTTACACTGCAGCTTCTGGAAACTGGTGTCAATGATAACTCTGGTTTGTTTTTAAAAGAAAGAAAAAAATGGCCTATTAGCTTGTATTAATTTCTAGGGCGTTTTATGTATCCTGAATAGAGTTTCTTTACTGTCCTTTATTTGAGGTTGAGCTTTGTTACTTAACTGTTTTAATGTTGCAATTTTGACCAGAGGCCCTGAGTTTAAACTCTGACTTTATGGTTAGTGGTGACAAATACACAGCAAGAAACTCTCCACCTTGAGGACTTGACAGTCGAAATGCGAAGCATCTGTATATAGCTTAAAAGATCATGAATTAAAATAATGGGGAGCATTTAGCAAGCCAGAGAGGTGACTATACTGATATTAGTGAGGTCCAACATGATTTATATCCACATATTCTTTCTGAAGTGTTTAGTGTTTTTGAGAGGTGCCAGATTAGCAGCACAGGAGGATAAAATACAGTATGTATCCATGGAACAGGTGAACACGAGCAGCAGCTAAGCCATCTTCCTTACCCCACACTACCAATATACTTCAGTCTTGATCTAGAAGGGCTACTTCTAGGAATGAGTGGGTGGTTCAGTTTCCTTGACACATTCAGTCTCTGGTGACAGTGCCACAAAGATGGAGTTTCCACAAGTTACATTAATGATTTTTCTGTTGATACATTAATATGTGTTATGCTTCTATAGCATTTTTCACCTTTAGGTCTGACAGGTGAACAAGTACCATTAGCCACATTTTATATTAAGGGAAACAGAGGTCTAAAGAGATGAAGCTTCTTGCTCAGCTCACCAAGAGATCCAGTGGTAGAGCTAATAATGGAAATCAGGTCTGCTGCTTCCTTGTCCAGTACCCCATACTAACAGAGATTTCTCTCACTAAGCACAGGATTGAGCCACCAACTTGTTTGAGACTAGAAATTTCTTACAGATGGGGTAACAGCTTCTGGTTACTGCCATTCTGGGTCAGATTTGAGCTAGTGAACTGTAGGTTGCAAGGCTCAGTGTCCCATTACAATTCCCTCAAGACATCGGCTTACATTAAAGAGCAGGGAGTGGTTCAGGATAGATTCTTTCTTGCTTGCTTAACACATGCAACTTGAATGCTAACCTTGATCATTACATTTTCTGTTGATCTCTGTGCCAGCTCAACTGTAATCTAGAATTCCGCCACAGTTTTCCTGTAAAACTGCATCCTCTTATAGCTGGGAGAGGAAGTCATGGCCTCAAAGAGAGAAGTCATGTCAACACTGGACATGTTACAGTGACAGAGGTATGGCACCACAATTACGATATTATAGTGATGTAGTATAGATGTTTCCTGCATGATAGAAAGGCTTTTTTTCCAGCACCTAGGTAATCCAGTTTCTCTGAGTGGTGGCAGGTGGCTTGACGGAAAAATTCTTCCATTGACCTAGCTGAATCTACACCAGGATTAGAAGCAGTGTAGCTATAACTTTCCATTTTTCACACCCCTGAATGCTGTAGCTATGTCAACCTAACTTTTAAGTGTAGAGAAAACCAGAGGAAGAAAGGGGAAAGGTTTAACATAATCTATTGATGCCAAGCCACTGAATTGAATACACACACTACTCCAGTTTATTTAAAGCAAGACCCCAAAACCTTCAAGTCCTTGGTTTGACTTTCTTTTTGCCAGCCCCTGTTAAATTCTCACTTGGTTTATTTCACCTTTGAACACTTGTATTTCACAAAGAAAGTTGTTCACTGTTGAGCAATGTCAGAATGAGTTCCACTTGATTCCTGCTAACCCTCTTCCCCCACGCCAGAGACTATCCTAGGCTGACATCAGGCCTGTTTTACAAATTACTTGGTAGTGTTGAAAGCAATGTACAAAAACATATGTCCAGATGGGAATTTGCAACAGGTAGCAGTCGATCACAAAACACACAACTCGTGACCCAGCATCCTCTAGTGGGATTAGAGGTCGAAGTACCCCCTATCTGTCAAATTACAAAACAAATGCCATACTGAGCGGTGCTGGTTGGATTAGTAACAGAACATCATAGGCCTGGAAATCCTATTACTGTGTCACATCAGTGGCAATCTTAAGGAAATGACAGTCATTCTTGTCTTATTTTATTCTTCCCTCACCTTTCCTCACTGAAACCTAGGTTGAAAAGGATCTCGCTCAAATAATTAATTTCCGTGCTATGTCTGACAAAAGCTGGCTATATATCAAAGTGTGTGGAAAATGCAAAGCCTTGGCAGAAGAAGGGAGGGAAAGGGGGAACTGATACAAAGTTGGTGTTAATCCCTATCTGCACAATATAGTGGTGTTAAATTTTTGAGAGCAAGAGAAAGAGAGAATATAGGTTAAAGTTCTGATGGGGGAAAAAGAATAAATAAAATCACCTCCCGCTTATTCAAAAGGTTTATTTTTTATTTCTTGTTTTATGCCTCAACCTTTGAGCATCTTGATGTGTACGTTATATATTCAGCAATAAGAAGGCCTATGGCGTTCTTGACTGTCATGTAGCACCAAGGAGAACAGTAGGCTGAATTTACCTTCCAACAATGGCATTTACATTATATTTTTAAAATAATAGTTAAATCACAAGAAGGTAATGGTGAAAACAGCTTTTCCAAAAACTGTCTCTAATTCTCTTCTATCTCTTCTTGTTTTTGATGTCCTTAAGATGTCATAGGATAGCAGGTCCCTGTTACAAGACCAGGCTCCTGATCCCTGTGTTAGAGTAGGTTCACTCACCTGAGCCAATTAAAGATGAACATTGCTACACCTGCGGCTATAAAGGCCTGGCAGAAGGCAGGAAGAGATGTAGTGATTGAAGCAGGCTGCCCTTGGGGAGAGGAACTACAAAGAAGTGGAGCTAACTCTGGTGGTGGGCCCTGGAAAAAGGGGCCAAGAGCTCAGTTAGTGTAGTGTGGGCCTGTGGCTGGAGTTCCAGAAGGTAAGCAGAGCCAGCAAATGATAACTGATTGGGAGAAGGTTGCTGTCTGGGACTAGGAAATGGGAAGAGCAGGATTACCAGAGATCCCTGGGAAAGAAGGCCATGAAACCCTAGGATGAACAATAAGGTGAGCAACTGTTTTTTACTGTTGTTTTCATAAGTTATAAATAAAATATAATAAGTTATAAATAAACCTTACACAAAGGAAACTGGGCATTGCAATGAGTCCTTGTTAAGCTGAGGAGAAGACCTGCTGTATCACATATAGTAGAGATTGTAGGCACTACCATTGACCCCTGATACCAGGGCAGAAGGTGGTGGGTTTTTGGTGCTCAGTGAAGGAGGGAAGAAAGACTAGGTGCTGCAGAGCAACTTTTGATCACAAGGAGGTGCTCAGGTGATGGCCTGCTGTATTACAGTCACCAAAGTATTTCATGGAAAACTAGTTTTGAGATGGTGTGAAGTTTTTTGTTGTTGTGTGTTAGAAGCTGGAGAGTGATCATGAGCCCACATTTAGCTGCAATATTTCTTTGTCCTTTTCAAAAGGGTTGAAGTAGATTTGCAGTAACTCAGTAAAGAACATGTCTGCCACTTCTTAGCATCTTAAGCCACCCTGGCTCTAGTCCTCCTGTATTCTTAATTGTTCCAATTTAGTGAGACATCCAGTCTACTAAGACACAATCAGATACATTTTGTAGGTTTTCTAACCAGATACTGACGTGGTAAGTGTCAAGAACTGCAAAATGAGTTGTGTGCCACCTCGCTCTTGGATGTATGGCTACAAACTTCAGGGTGCTGTAGTCTGGAGAGTAGATTGGGATAGTGCAGACATTTGCCAGCGTGATGCTGGTGGTTCAGTCTGCGTTTTCAAGTATTTATTACAAATCTCAGCATCAGCGCCTTCCAGTGCAAGTCCAAGGAAATGATGTTATGTGAAAAAGAAAAGATTTAAGAATAAATTTTATTTTCTTTGCTTTTTAAAAAGTAAAGAAATATAAAAATGCATTAACATATTGAGTAGCTGTCCCCAAACTGTGTAAATTAGGGAATTTTCATGCAGTCTTCTTATCCCAGCACCTTATCTGTAGGCCCTGCAGCTCATGTGGTCCTCCATTAGAGGGTCCTATAACACTAGTTTATTCTAAATACAGTACTACTAGTAAAATGTCAAAATGATCATTAAAAATGTATGTTGAATATCTGGGATGCATATCAATATTTTGGGTGTAGTATCTAACTGCAAATGTGAAGAAACACAGAGGACTTGAATAACTGTTCAGTGAGAACAAGGACTGTGTGTTTAATGCAATGGTCCCCAACTTTTTTCATTGCACCCCCCTTACTCCTGTCCACAGCGTGGCTGAAGCTAAGAGTGGGACTGAGGTTAGGGCTAGGGGCTGAGATTGAGAGTGGAGTGGAGGCCTAGGAGACCAGAGGCCTAGGACGGACACTGAGGCCACAGCTGGATGATAGGGGCCTAGGATGAACAGTCCAGTTGGGCCAGGGGACTGGGCCCGAGGACAGACACTGAGGCCTGAGACCACAGCCAGAAGCCAGGGCTATGTCTGAACCAAGTGTTGTGGCAGGGAAGATCGGGCCAGGAGCCATGTCTAGGAGCGGGGGCAAGGGCTGCAGCTGGGGGAGCTGGGACCAGAGTAGAACTCAGGGCAGAGCTGGGCTGGGTGGTGCTCTCTCCCTGCCCATTTCCCATAGGATCTGGCTTGGGCCTTGCCTCATCTCTCCCTCCAGCCCCCTGCAGAACATTTTCTGCACATCCTCTTAGGGAGGTGCACCCCAACATTTGAGGACTTCTAGGTTAGTGCCTAAATTCAAAGCAGCCATGGTAATCATAGACGGAGAGCTTCTTCCCATTGTTTGTTTGTTGTAGATGTTTATCATTCTGAGAGATCTGTAGCCACATTTATCATTCAGCTTGTAATGCATTTTCGATATACATCTGCATAAAAATGTTGTTGCTTGTGATAAATTCCTGATTTAAAATCACAATAGCTATGCATGCTACAGCCATATTTTACACTCCTTTCTTTAAGTTTTGTCATTGCAATTTCAGCATTTATTTCCATCTGGATAATACCTTTCAGCTCTTTCCTCATTATTTAATACCGCCTCAGATTTTGGGGTCCAAGTGTTCCATGGAGATCTACTGTTGTCACCTTTTGTATTATTATTATTACAATCCCTCTGGAAATCCTGAGATGGTGTTATAAAAATGTTATACGTTGATGTACCACGTGTACTTGTTTGCTCAAGCAAATTTATTGAATTCAGTAGGACTTTTGCCTATCTGAGGAGTACATACAGAATACACATGCACAGTATATATGCATGGCTTGAAGTTTTCTTTTATATTTATTGGTTCCATTTTTGTAATAGGCTGGTGTGAAACAATCAGTATTTAGCAGGTTCAGAAGTAGTGTTCTATGTTTAGCTTTTTAGACAGCGCCAATCTTTGTGAATCAGGAGAATTATGGGCTGTACAAGACAATTTCAGTAGAAAACACCTATTATCTTCATATTTTAAACTCAGGCTATAACTCAGATAAGCTATGTCTACACTAGAAAAAGCTAAGTCAACTCTGTTAAGTCAACTTAACAAGGTTGACTTAAGTCAACTTAAAGTCGAACTTGTTAAGTCGACTTAGAGAGTCTACACTAGACTCTTAAGTCAACTGCCTGCGTCCACACAAGCATGTTAGGTCGACAGAGAGCCGCAGCTCCCCAGGACGAGGGGAGACGTGGCTCCCTTTCCGAAGATGCAGAGAGGTGGCAATTGAATTTTCAAAAGCTTCTAAGTAGGTTGGTTAAAAGTCAGTGGGAATTTAGGTGCCTTAGGCACATCTGAGAATGCCATCTTTAGACATCTAAATACCTTTAAGAATCTATCTCTTAAGTACTTTTGAAAACATTACTCCACATGCATTTGCACATTGGAAAAACAAATGCCTCTGTTTCCAAGATGTTGACATACGTAGTCAAATCACATGTTTTGCATAACTTAAAACACAGTGCAAACATTATGCAGTGCTTTCCTCCATGTCATGGTGATTAAGCAGCTGCAGAGGCCTGGGAGGATTGCCTTTGGCTGGGTTGAACTCGGAATTCTCTGTGGCTCTAGACTAATGAGTGTTGGCAGTGTGGGAGCACCATGGGCAAGAGTGACAATAGCCACCTGATCAGGATATCCGGCCAGCAGCTTACTTACACTCTTGGCTTCAGTGAAGCTTTCTGTATTACTTGTCACATTCTCTATGTAGAAAAAGGCAGGGAAGAAGGAATTTTTAAATAAAACACAAACCCACTTAAGCTGATTATGGAAGCAGACTGGCTTTGAACAGTTACGCATTTTCTGGTTGCCCTTATGACAGCAGTAGCTTTAGGTGTGTATATATGATCAAACACCAGTAGATTGGATCTGCTTTTATACAAGCCCAGGGCTCTGTGAAACTCCAGTAGATTTGGGTAAAATGTACTAATTTTATTATGGAATATAAATGAGGTTAATCAACAGAGTCCTGCCCAGGAATGTAGCCTCATCTCATTAAGCTTCTGATCCCCATTGCCTGGTACCATCTAATTTGGGGTGTTGCCAGCATTCTTTCATTTCTGTTTCCAGTGGGAGAACAGCTAACTCTTTCTGGAAATGATATTCCCTCAAATGTACTTTGCTAATGCATCTACAGGCAGAGTGTATAAATAAGTTACGTATTTTTATTAATCAGTTTAATTTCTTGAGTAATTTCATCACGTGGATCTCTTACTGCTGTCATCAACAGTGCTTCTAACTGCAGGGTATCCAATGGATCCTCTCCGGTGAAGACTGATGCAAATAAATGATTTATCTTCTCTGAAATCTCTGTATCCTTTTACTCTGTGTACATCCTGGTGGTCTGCAGACATTAAATCTCCCCTGGGTTTCCTGTTTCTGATGTATTTAAAGAATTTATCTGTGCATTGTTGTCACATCTGACCCGCCAAAGCAAATGGCTGCTGTTTGCATGAGTTTTAAATTATTCTGGACTTATTGATCTCCCCAGTTATAGAATTCCAAACCTCCACAAAATTCCTTCGTTCCCAATTCATTTCATTGTTCCAGTTTCTATGGGCCATCTTCCCAGCATCAACCAGTGGGTAGTCATCAGTCTGATATCTGCATCATAAAAGCTGCCATTGCAGTTGACTCTAATTTGCACCTTTGTTGATCAAAGACGCAATAGCTTATGGTTGTGGTGCTGCCAAAGGTACAAGCATTTCTGGCAACCAAGTCATTTCAGGCCTGGTATTGATCCCGTTGAATCAATAATAAAGTACCTATTGACTTCAATGGGAACAGTAGCAGCTCTTTAACCGGTTTCTCAGTTTATCAATGATATTTAACTATATTGATCTATCAGCATCAATATCAGCATTAGCAAACCATTTCTATTAAAAGATATCTCAGATCTATGACAGATATTTGCAGAACCCTCAGGACAGGGAAAGTGGTGGTATTCCAGATGCCAGTGTGTGGTAACTGTTGGCAAATGTGTTTTTAATAGTACTCACTGTACTTAGCTGCAAAGGGGTAGCCGTGTTAGTCTATTGCAGAAAAACAAACAGAGTCCTGGGGCATGTTTAAAGACTAACAGATTTATTTATCGCATGAGCTTTCATGGGAGAAAATCCCACTTCAAAGCATCTGACAAAGTGGGATTTTCTCCCACGAAAGCTCATGCGATAAATAAATCTGTTAGTTTTAAAAGTGCCACAGGACTCTGTATGTATTTAGCTAGTATTCTATAATGCTTAAGTAATTAATGATTGTAAAGTGCTCTAAAATCTTAAGGCTAATGACGAGATTTTCAGCCTGGCCTTCATCAATCCTTTATATTTGCAGTCCCACAATAATTGGGAGTAAACAATTATATTAATTTATTTTTTTCTATGCCTTCAGTTTAGGTCAGTTAAATATGTAAGGCCCACAAATTGTAGAGTGCATTGTCTCAATTTATCAATTATATCATGGAAATAATGCCTACCCCAAAGTCACATCCGTAATTTGCTTCCTGAAGCTTGCACCTGCAAAAATGGAGGCCGATGTCTGAAAAAAAATTCTGTAAAAGGCGAATAAACCAAGGTTTTAAAAAATGACTGTCTGAAATGAATGGAAGATGTTGGGTCCCAGCAATTTTGAAAATAAGACCACGTTTTTAGGTGTCTGATTTTCCTCCCTTCCTCCTCCCCCCCAAGAAACTCTTATCCCAGTAAATATGATATGGAGAAACCAAGACTATACCATTTATGGTTCCTCACCCCAGTGTAAATGTACAATCATATTATTTCATCACATCCTCTCTATGCTGTGGGTCATTGACATGATTAAAATAAACTTTAAAAGCACAAACATATCACACTAGGTAAACAGGAAATAATTAAACCATAAAAGTAAACATCTTTCCAAGAGTTTGAGATAAGATAGTAAGACGACATGACATGAAAATAAGTCTAGCAAGTTCTGCTATCAGTTATGAGATTGCGACTTTAAATGTCAACAAATATGCACTTCAGTTCTCATTAAATGAGACTATTAATCTTTGGAAAATGCACACATCACTTTATCTTAATGACTATATCTACACTAGAAAAGTTAAATCAACTTTGTTAAGTCGACTTAACAAAGTTGACTTAACTTTTCCTAGTGTAGACATACCCTAAGTTGACCTTATTAAATAGACTTAATATGGTCGATTTAGGCGCTAATCCCCGTCCACACTGGCTTGTCGACCTGGTAAGGTCAACTTAAGCATTAAGTTGACCTAAAAGGAGGTGCTATTAAGTCGATTTAAACTTTCCTTAAGTTGACTCAAAAATGGAAAGGTGCACTGCATGATATTGTAATCACAGGGCAGTTTCTTTTTCTTTTCCTGTGTTTGAAAGCAGATGGCACAGTGCCAGCCTGTACCTCTTGCTGATGTCTAATTACAGGTACTGTAACCACAACCATAACAGCTACAACAATATGATTCAGGTGGCGGATCTCTAATATGGTTAGAGACTAATTTTAAAATCAATATTTTTTATAGATACTTGTGGTCAAGCTGGCTGAAGGAAATACAAATGCAATCATAATATGGTAACTTTTTATCCATGATACTATGTTCTTTTTATTTATTTGTTTTCACAGTATTCTGTTTTTTAAGTGGAGGAAGGCTTGGATGGGCAATTATTCAGAAAACAAATCATATCTGATCCATGGAACTAAATTTCAAAGAAAAAATCCACAATACCTGATAGTCCCTCTTTGTTTTCCTTATTTTTCGGTATTGTGGAAGACCTCCTCAGTCAATGTCAATTAAGATATATATTCTGTGGGACCCTCACTACCCTCAAAAGTTGACTTAGGAATTAGAAGCAGGTCACATTTCACAAGACCTGCACTTTACTTTTAATTTCAGTATATTCTCTCTCTGACTGCAGTACCTGAAGCCTTCCTGTGTGGAGCCACGTCCCAGAGGAAGCCACGGGTGGGAACATGTCAAGAACTATATTGTTTAAAAATGTGGGGCACAGTGGGAATTGGTGATGTGTGGGTTCTCTGTGTTGAACGCTCCTTAATGCTGACATATTCCCCTGAAATCCTTTCCCTCACTCCCAATGGAAAAATTAGATAGAAACCAAGTATACATACTCAATCTCCCTAGCCTTGAGTAGATTACTCCTTGATAGAGGGGTTCATCAGGATCAATATTATACCTTCAGTTCTCACATAGTTGATTTGTTTCCCTGCTTAAGAGAAAGTATCTTTGGGGGGCATAATGTGTTGTTTACATGAATAGATGAATTGGAGAAGGTGAAACTCGTTAAGCCATATCCCGCTGGTGGAGGTAGCTGTTTTAAAGCTGATACCAATCCTTTCATCCGTTGTAACAAGGTGCTCCAAAAAAAGGACTCTCATAATGTTGTCTTTCCCAGTCACATTCACCCCTTTTCCCATAGGTACAGGTCTGAAAGGAGAGAGTTCTCATGCGATCCTGAATCATGTTCTCTTGTAGGGAAGTGTATTAACCCTGTATTGCCACATATTGTTGGCAGTTTAATTGAACATTTTCTTTTAAAAATTATTTTGGGTCTAAAAATTATTTAGAAAAGATCTGGAGTTTGCTTTTCAGGAGTACTCGATAACCCCACCTCCAGTTGAAGACCATAGGAGTTGCAAGTGTGTGACACATCTGAAAAATCAGATCCTTGCAAAATTAGGCTATCATAGACAGAACAGTTTTTCACTGGTGAACAGTATCATATGTAGTTGACTGTATTGTCCATTTTGTAAATGAGTTGATTGCCTGTCCTTTCACCATCTCACTTGAAAAATTATTCCACAAACCTATAAGCCTTTAAGGAATGCTTTACTGACTGTCAACCTTTGCTATTTACAGAGGTGGCTTTTGGGATGGGCAAAGCAGGCGCATGCCTAGGGCCCCAAGCAGTAGCTTACCCCAAAAGCTACATCTGCTTTGGTCAGCAGGAGGAGGAGGAGCTGGCCCTGGGGCCAGGGCTCAGGGGGGAGGAGCCAGGGCCACGGAGGGGGACAGAACCACAGAAAGAGGGCGAGTCCAGCAGCATGGAGCCCGGGCTGGCCTCAGGGGGAGGGTCGGGGCCATGGAGGGGGGAAGTGGTGGGGAGCTGGGGCCACAAGGGACCTACAGGGGGCCCCACAATGGGCCTTTGCCTAGGGTCCCCAGTTGCCTAAGGCCGCCTCTGGCTATTTATACATAATTTTCATCCCATTATTTCTAATTATACCACTTTAGAGCACCTAAACATCTCTCCCTTCAATTATACATATCACACACTCTTTCCCAGTTTTATTTTCCCTTCACTTTTGTCATTTTAGTCAAGTTATACACTATGTAATTATTTTAGTCTTTCTTCATGAGCCAACTAAACTTTCTTTTGTAGTTGAAAAGTTTTAATTTCAGTGCTATTTTAACTTACTATAAAGGTTGATTTCAAAGGGTAGTCCTGTTTTTTGGAGGCTTTGATGATGATAAGCAATGAAGACTGTATTTGGCTTTGCAACTTGTGAAATAGAATCTGTTGGACACTAGGGAGTGCTGTTACATATTCTTACTGTAAAATATGCAAGCTGCAACTGGTGAATAGAGCACAGTAATAGTGATTTTCATTGATATGTGTTTACTTTCAGACTTAAAAAGGTAAGAGAGTAAAAACAGATGAATCTTGCAGTATGTCTAATTCTCTAAATGTGATTGGTATAGTCAGAAACATATTGTTGTTTTCCAGTGAGCATTGTATAATGATTAAGATTGTGAAAAGCAAAAATATTATAATTACAAAGTTACTTAGTGGCTTTATGTAAAAGGAACCGATCACATTATAATTTCACTCCTGCCTGTTCAAAGAGACACAATGCACTGAGATGCAAATCTAAACTTTTAAAAATCAAACTACCCCTCAAGGCAGCCAACCAGCTGTAGGTAGAACTAATGCAGCACCAAGGATATCAAAATGGGTGTCAGCTTGTGCTGAAAATCAAGAAGTGGGTTTAGGTCATTCAAATTCAACTGAAGTAATTTAACTTAGCTCACCTAAACTTCCCTCATGTGTATAAGTGCTTCTAGTACAATTAATTTACATATGCAGAGTCTAAAGACTGGTTTACTGGCAAAGTTAGAAGCGGGTACACTCAGACAGTATCAATTTTCCACAGAAACGAAGCTGGCCATTTTGTTCGTGCATTTTGAACTGTTTCAGTAGCTACTAAGGTGTGGGATTAAAACTGATCAATAGCTATACTAACCAAAATAAGCTATTACAGAGTGCTATTGTAGTGCTAAAGATTAATTTATACCATAGAATTGCTTCAAACAATGGAATATTCGTTGATAAAAATACCATGCTCATTCATTCACTTGTAACTCAATATTGTAATCAAAACTCCATTTTGAGCTGTTTTCTTCATTTTGTATTGTCCAGCCTAAATTTTGCTGAAACTTTTTTTAGATGTGTTTTTAACTTAGCTTGGATGTGTGAATGAGGGTTGTGTGTGTGTGATGGGATCAGTCTCCAACTCTAGCCTTCCTGATGACAAACTGTCAGAACACCTTAATGGCTGAAGAACAATGCAATCAAACCCTGCAACAGCAAGAAGAATCCACCCTTAAAATAAAGGACAAAAAGCCCCATCAAGAATAAGATCAAAGTCACATCTGCCATTAACTGATGACTCATGCTCATACAGTACCCTATGGCAGTGTGATACAGCAAGATCCAGGGATAAAAGAAGGGTGAGACTGCATAGCTTTGGGTAATGTTCTGCACAGCATCCAAGAGTGTTGGTGCACAGCTGTGTGCCCGACAGAGACCTCACTCTTTCTCATGCCCGGCTTCCCTGGCCAGGTAGCTGCCATGAGCTGTGAACACCAGCCACAAACTCAAGCTACGCTCACAAGCAACAGTCAAGACTGGTAACTATACATGACCAACAATGGACCATCTGAGGGAGGTGTGTGCGCGTATACTAGATATTAGCTATTAACATAATTGTGTTTTCCTCACAATAAACGTGGCACATCGCCTTGTCCCCTTGAATAAGATCTTGCTAGTTTTTCATGTACTAGTACGACATTATGAATAACTGAAGTACAGTTACTTGGTTAACTAGAACATGGATTAAAGGAGTTAAAGTTCATCTGATGAAAAGCTGAATATTTACGCATATTCACTATTTGCCATTACTTGAGAATGTCGAAGTTTCTCTGACTTTCACTTTCTTCAAAAAATCAGAGTGGTTTTGGTTTTACCAAAACAGGTTTTGGTTTTTACAGTCATGTTTGGTTTTGGATTCATCACCTTTGTGAAAATGGAATACTATTTCACTTTTCTTTGCACACCTCTGGTTTTCAAAGTGCAAAAACTAATCAGGTACTGGACCTTAAAGTTCAAGCATTCTTATTACCATTTCCTCCTCCCCCTTTAAGAAATCCTGGCTCTGATTCTATAACTGTCAGTGGAACACAAATTACACTTAGTTTCCCTGGCTCACGTTTGACTCTGGATTCTCAAACTAAAATAAATGTCTTTCCACTTCTTTGTGCTTAAGTAACTATTCACATGAGTAGCTCAACGTTTCAAAGTGACATCTCCTTTGTAGGCTAGTTTTTTAAAACTAAAAAATCTATCTAAAAAACTACTTAGTAAGATATGAAACCCAGTCTGCTGACCACAATGCTCCAGTACTTTCCCCTTCTTTCCTATTCCCCTCTCTCCCTGCTGGGCACCTTTCAAATGGCAGAAAGAGGGATTCAGAGGAAAGAGAGATCCACATGATATTGCAGCTTCTTCAAGGGGAAAGAGAGTCAATACTTTCAAAAGTGACTGATGTTTCAGGGTTTTTCTTATTTTGGATGCTCGGTTTGTGTCACTAATTTTCTCTCAAGAAATTTCTATTGCTAACCACGCACCCCCTGAAAATCAGTCCCCTTTAACATGTCTCAAGATGGGCACCCAAAATTTGGGATTCCCAAAATCACTAGTCACTTCTGAAACCCTTAGACAGAGATTTTTGTCTGTTAGTCATTTACCTCCCAAGAAGGGTATATCCCTGAGGAAGTGAGTGAGCTGCTTAGGCAAAGAGTTGATAGTAAACCAGGAAAGTGCTAAATTGTGGGTATGCATGAGTTGTGACAAGACAAAACCTCTTCCTAAGAGGACCTCTGCCTCTCAAAATCCCATCATTAGATTAGAGAAATGCCTGACTGCTTGGAAACACCCAAAGCAATCATGTTACTACTGAAACATAGGAGCAACAAATTAAACTGCTCATCTTGAAATCTTTATGTAGATTATTTGTGATCTGGAATATACTTTTGCACCTTCACATTTTCACGCCTTCATTGTGACACCTTAACTGCCTGTTACAGAACGTGAATAGTGTCTCACTGATGTTGACACTATTATGCCACTATGTGTTATGATGTAGGCCAGAGCTCTCAGATTCATGAGAAGTCCAAGTTTATATTTGTAATTATGGTCTCTTGGTTAGAATTGCAAAGCTAAGCCCATATACTCTCTCTTCTCCACTGTGGAATGCCCACTGATGACAATGGAGAGGCTCACACAGAAACTACATAGACTCATTACTACATAAGGGTCATAAACATGAACTCAACTGCTGTATTCAGCATCACTCTCGGAAGGAATGGTCCAGGATGTTCTTAGTATAGGCACCATTTCTGGTATTTCTTAATTTGGACATTTGTATGATGGATTTACATGCATAACTTTGTGCAAAGTTGTGCACTCAGTTGTATGTCTCAAACATTTGAAAATATGGCCCTCAAAATGGTCTCTTGACATTTGAGATAACATGCTACTGAGATGCAGAGGGTGCATTCTTCTGCTCCTTTTAGAGATGTTGGCTTAAGATATCTAATACTGTACACTTGCAACTCTCATCATCTTTATAACCATAAAGGCTAGAAACAATTTTCTTTGCAACTAAAGCTTGGATTCTGCAGATAAATCATGAATTGGATCCTAACCCCTACTCAGAAATATTATAGAGCTGTGTTCTTTTGTATGGATATTGTATATAAAGGGGTGACCAAATACCTGGCACATCTCACGCAAATTCTGGTCTGCCCACAAAGTTGTAGTAAAACATGAAAGCTCTTGATTCATCACATCATTTCTTTCATTAGTCATGATAAAGTTCTTACAACTTCATGTCTGACATAGGAGAATGAAAGATGAAGAGTTTTTTAAGGAAGTGTAAGAAAATTTTAATTTTCAATAAAAAAATGGGAAAAATAGAATTTTGTATACAAGTTCATTGGAAATCATAGTGCCTGGTTTGTATGCTCAGAAAGGATCTGCAACAAAGGAATCTTATCAACAGTGCAGTATATTACATGGCACAAATAATTCAATTTCAAGGTGTTTGGCAGTCAGATGAAAAATATTTTTTTTTCATTTTGACAAAACAGTGATAAGTTTAAATATATGCATAACTTCTTAAATTTCTGCAACCTGGGTGTTAGAGTTTCTGCTTTTACTCTGGGAGTATACATGGATTTAACTATTTTACTTTCATTGTGTCCTTTGATATTACTTGATGGCCATGCATCTCCTCTCCTGGTCATAAATCGTTCTTTCCTCTTACAGATAGATAAACCCATTTCCCATGCCTGGCTCCTCTATGCCAGGATAGAACCTCTGGCATTATTTATCTGCCAGTCTGGTTGCCGCCTTGTTGGCTTTGGAAGCCATTGCTCTCTGTGGCTTTTGAGGTTATTTCCATCAGGCAGTGTGGTCCCTTTTAGAGGCAGTTGCATGCCAGACCAGCCTACTTGAATTTGTGCCAGCCCACTTACTTGGGAGGCGAAGCCAAATACCGTATATTTAAAACCCTAATGCTTTGCTAGTCCACCTAGCTCCTGTCTCCTGAAGTCATTAGTTGTGGTTTTACTTCACTGTTAAAACACTCTTCAGTTTTTTCTCACTCAGCTCTGTCTATTTTCAGCTCTCTGTTTAGCAAGTTGTACATAGGTAAAAATAAAGAGATTTTGCTGTTCTACTTCAGAGTCTTTGTTTTTATTATTAAAGGAACAATATGTTTCTTATTAAATACAAAACACTACATTTAACATTTAGAATCTGGCTTAACTTGGACTGTCCTGGGCTGTGGTTGATTTAACATTGATATCCTGTTCCTAGTCTGTGAATACGTATAATGATGACACAGGAAAATTCAGTAGTACACATTAGGAACAGAGACACTATCCTTAGCCTGGGATTACACCCCGCTCTGCCAGCTCCCCCCCCACTTTTTCTTGTGTAAAGCCTTGATTTTATGTCAAAGTGATTTGTTTACTTAGTTTTTTTTGTTAAAATTCTTATTTCAAGGTCTTATTGATAATTATACTCTTAGGCTATGTCTACACTGGCAAGTTAGTTCAAGTTAAGGAAGCTTAATTTGAACTAACTTAAGCCTTGGCCACACTAGGCTTTCGTTAGTTCGAATTAAGGGCTTCCTTAATTCGAACTAATAAATTCGATTATACCTTCGAACTAACCCTTAATTTGAACTAGTTAGTTTGATTTAAGTGAATGTGGCCATGTTAGTTTGAACTAACCGGCACATTGAACTTAATGCAACTGACTAATTCAAACTAAGCAAGTGCCATGCATGGCACTTGCGTAGTTCGAAATAAAATTCCAATGCGGCCATGCTAGTTCGAATTAAGTTAATTTGAACTAACTAAAATTAGTTTGAATTAGTTAGCTTGAATTAACTAATTCGAACTAACTTTGGTAAGTGTAGACAAAGCCTTAGTGCCTGTCTTCTAAGGTCATTGTAACCATTAAGACTTGTAGCACCCCTGTGAGATAAGTACTACTATATCCATTTTATGTATGGATGAACAGGGAAGTTATATGATTTGCTCAACTTCAGAGCGTATAGAAAAATTCTTTATACTTTATATTGCTGATTCTCAGTTTCCTGCTCTAAGAATTCAAAATGCTGCTTTTATTTAACACCATCATGAGTTGCCCTGTGTCTAGACACCGGTCCCTCAGGTAAATGGTTAATTAGATAGGAGTCTCGTTGTTGTTCTTCTTCGTTGAAGGTGGTAGACTGGTAGTCATGAAGTCATTTATTTAGTCACAAGAAAGGCATGGAGCAGGCACAAGGAATGGCAGGGTAGTTTAGTTTCTGTGTCCATCTTTGCTCAGCCTGCCAACAAATTGTCAGTTAGAGCCAGTTGTGGTGTGGTTTTCTGTTCCTGGCAACTGTCCATGAGGGGATGGGCTCAGACAAATTTCATACAAGCCACGAAACAACAATCATGTGTAAACTATCTTACATTACTACTGACCAGGACTAAGGCCGAACCTACCACTAAGGTTAATTAGAAGAGCTTGATGTACTGAGGAAGTCACTCATGGCAAATGGAACTGAAATTGCCATAGCAATGTGTTGACCCTGCTGCAGGTAGTGTGACAGAAGCGACTTCATTTAAGTTCAATAGTATGATCCAGAACAAGTAAACTTTTGTTGTCTGTTGCCTGACTCACCCAGTTACATTAAACAAGGCAATCTGGAGGTTGAGAGAAACCTCAACAAACCATATTCATGAAATAGATGGACCACTATCTGTTCTTTCTAGGCCACGTTGGAGCATAAATATTTATTTTCTATAAGATGTATTACTGAATAAACCAGAGCATACCCATACTTTATTCATTATGTAAGCAGACTTGTTTTTTAATGATCTACTGTATGATGGCCACAGACCATGTATGGTAAAAAGTCTGTGGAACATATTTACCGTTTATTGGCACTAGTTAATATTTAGAACATATATGGGCTACTTTTAATTTATGAGCCAGTTTGACCACCAGGTGTTTTTCCACATTCTTTTAAAATGTGAAGCTCTTGAATGCATTCCCACTTCCCTGTGGATGCATGTTCCCATGAAATAATTAGTGTCTTGTCACAAACGGCACCACTGTTGACTGTCTCAGTAGACAGATGAGCACAGATCATCAGAGAGGTCAGGTAGAAGACATTTTGATATGGATTGTGGAAAATTGCACTTACGATGTTTATGCTGTGCCTCTGAATGAAGAGAGTGAATAAAGAGAGGGATGTAAATTTTTAAGGCTGTCCATTAAATATTTTTATAAACATTGAATTGTTTGACAAAAACCAAACAAAAAGATAAATCTTTGACTAAGGCCTTGTGTGTTGCTCTTGGTTAAGGTCAAACTCAAAGTTTTAATCCCTCCCCCCCAACAATTATCAATAACATATAAATAATGATGGACGCGCATCTGATTAATAGAATTCTAGCACTGCTGTACAATATAAGAGTATTTTTCATTCTGAAAAATTCTCTCACAAGCAGAGTTTATAAACTCATGTTTGTTTTTATTTTTGAATATGCTAATGCCCAGGAAATATACTAATGCAGAGTCTGGGATTTGTTATGGGCAAACCAGGACTATTTTTTTTTTTTTAATACAAAAAAAATTGCCAGAGTAAGGGATAAATGACAGTTTTGAAATATAAAATGTCACTTACTGTTGAAACAATGGATGAGTGTTGTGTAGGAGTGAAAAATTTGGGATTTTCTCAGCTTTCTAGTGCTAACAATTTTGCTACCCTGACAGTTTTAGAGAGATGACACTGTTAAGCATCTGTATGATGCTTGATATTTTCAAACTGCTTTATAAACATTAACCTATTAACTGAATAATTTCATTCCAGTCAGCAAAAATATTCCTAACAAGTGAAACGTCAAACCTCAAAAATCATATCATATATTCTAATTCCTGCCTGATGTAGAAAAACAAAATCCCATCCTAAAATCATGTTGGAAGTGGACAAAGTGCTCAGCCTTAGGTCAATACAAACTATGGTCTCTCTCAAAATCTTGTTATAGCTATAGAAGTAGTTTTTAGTTCAAATAGGAAAGATTAAGTCCAGTTTTCAGATGTCATGAAGCATTGAACTCTGATTGAAGCAATTCATGAGAGATTGGCTCTTAAAACTTGTCAGAGCGGGCAGGTAGGAACAAGCAAGATGATAAAAAGATGCATTTTTTTTTTAAGTAGATATGGTTTCATACCTTACTAGAAATTAGATTAGTGCTACAAATTCTAGTAATTTAGTAGTAAATCTGGTAATTTTTTCTATGGATGATATGCTAGTACCCAAAAATATTGATTTGATTAATAAAATTAGACAACTTTATATACCAGTAGTAAGTCTGGGCTTATATCTCTGATGCAGCAAACAGAAACTGTTCTCTGTGATTCACAGAAGGTGAGTTTTCGGACTTAGAAACAGCACCCTTGCTAAGCACACATTCCTGAAATATATTATGCAAGAGGAACAAACTTCTCTTTTAGGGACCTATTTTGCATTGAAATATGGAATGATGGTTTAAATTTGTCATATGTGACACTATTGAAGACTGAGGAAATTAAAATTTCCTTTCAGGAGAAATCAGACCAAAAAAAAAAAAGATTAATCAGGTTTTAGGAACTAAAGATGTTTACAGTATTTTGGTTACAAATGCCATGAAGTGACAAAGGATCTCCTAAGAGGAGGGTCTATTTCTGGGAGATGGTAAGCACAATATATGCTGATCATATGCTTTAGGTAAAAATAGTAACTAATTAACATACTTCATAAACAGTAAATTCAGTTATCAAAGCTACCCAGGCAAAATGTATAGTTTACTCTATGTCAAAGTTCAATGTGAAGTGAAATTTTTTCAGGTAAGCACAACAAAAGTGAGTTATAATAAAGTCACGTTCTTACAGCATTTAACTCCACATCTTTCAAATAGCATGTTGTTTGTGATGTCATGCACAATTGATGCTTTCTCAGGCAAGAGAGAAAAGCTTTAATTATGAATTATAAGATAGTTTACCATTGCTTTAACGCTTGATTAGAAGAATATAAGAGCTTACAGTTAAGCAACCTGATGGTAGATTATCTGGTTATAATTGCTGGTGAATTTCAAAAGACATTAGAAGTAGTTTCTAATTTAACTTCATTCTTTAAATAAGCAACCCAAAATTAAACACTGTTATGAGAAGTGTAGTATGAGTAATGGTTTAATTAAAATTACTGAACTTCTTTTCGGTATCTTCCCAATGTTCACATAACTGAACCCAGGAATCAGAATCTGATAAGAGATCATTAAGAAGACATTTCAATCCCTGTCATTTTTGTCTTTATAGACTCTCATTTTGTTCAGGAAAATTGGTTTCAGATACTTAGGTATGCAGTCCTGACCTCAAGTTGCCATTGAAAAGCCCTTTGCACTTGTCAGAGTGATATTGAATATTAATCCAATTGTCCTATCATAATTTTAGTCTAGATAATTGCATTCTGCTAATTTACTTTCCATTTTCAGTTTCATGCAAATTGCTCACTTCTTCTCTAAAAACATTGTATACTCTTGCTTTATTCAGTTAAATTTCATTTTACCGGTAGGTAAATGATCTCCAGGGACTCAAACCCACAACAATTTAAGTATTTGAGTATCATCGTGAATAATTTCAACAAGACCTTTCAAGTGAGTAAAATTACTCAGGTGCTTAAGTCTTCATAGGATCAGGCACTAAATATTTCATGTAATAATTCTCCAGTGAGATACGAAAGATTTAGTTTTGTTGTTGTATCAGGGCTATTAAAGGGTACCTCTTATAGCTTCCTTTGCAGCATATCTTACATTCTGTCTTGATCTAATTATTTGATTTACTGCGTGTTACTCCTGATTTGTATCTAGTTGTGTGAGGTAGGGATAGCGTTTTAAAAGAGAGTCATCTTTTCCACTTAGCTTGGAATGAATGATGTGACTTCCAATGGACAAGAGGCAAGTTTTCAATTTATTTTACTTCTGTTTTGCTCAGCATTGTTAATGCTCATGTTTCTTACTTTACACTGACTCTTACTACTTTTGCTTTTAAGGCCTTTTATCAAATTAATCTTGACAGATTTCTCCCACTCTCTCTCTCTCTCTCTCTCAAGGGTGAGTTTCCATTAATACTATAAATGGCACTGAAAGAGTAGCGGATAGGGCCTGGCAAAAATGCATGCAATCATGAGGAAAGGGAGGAAAAACTGATAGTCCCAGTACTCCACTGTATGGCTTCAGAAGGCATTGGGGACATGAAATCTAACTGCTTCCATCATATTCTCTTAATAGGTTTTATTGGTCATTATTAATCACACCCCATTTCATGGTAAACTTTGTATTGCTTTTCCATCAGAATATATCCAGTCTGTAAAACCGGGGGGGAGGGGGCAGGAAAGGGAAGAGGAAGAAAGGGGGTGTGTTTGATATATGAATATGCAGTGAAAAAAACTTGCTTCATATGAGAGACAACAGAGTCCTGTGGCACTTTTAAAGACTAATAAATAAATCTGTTAGTCTTTAAAAGTGCCACAGGACTCTGTTGTCTTTCTACTATAGACTAACACGGCTACCCCTTTGGAATTTGCTTCATATGAGTTTCGGATGACCAGAATGCTTATGAGTGTTGATGTCATGCGTGAAATAGGTGGATCAATTCTACACTAGTCCCCATGCTATCATGTATTCTATATATGCCATAGCAAAACTATTTTACAAATGTTTTCAAGAGTTTTATAAATTATTAAGCCAGATCCTCCATTAGTGTGCATTGATATAGCCTAGCCTAGCTGAAGTACAATGGCGCTACAGCAGCTGGGACCTCTTTTTAAAAAAAAAAAAAAAATCCATTGACTGTATATGTAGGTTCTGTAATAACTATGAGTCCAGCTGTAGGGCAGAAGGAGACATTAAAACTAATTGATCTAAAATAGCTTTTACCGAAGTTAGAAGGCTATCCCATTGGGAACTGACAGTCTCTCATTTGAATTGTTGCTGCTTTAGCCCAAGTGGTTAGCCAATATTTGGAGCCTTGTACGTTTAGTTCTATTAGGAGAACAGATGGATGAAATGAGTCAAGTACACTCTTTGGTGGGGTTCTGTGTATTAACAAAGAACATGTGTAGAATCCTGTTTCCCTGAGAGCAGGAGACCTCCGAGCCTGTTAAGTCCATCCAGTCCTGTGCCCAAAGAGTTCTGTCTGTCTTCTCTTGCTACCTTGATGACTTTCTCTGCCTCCAACACACGCACAGCTTGCCAACTAAGTCCCTGTATTTGCAGTCAGTGATGTCCTCGGCTCATACAACTGAGCTTCAGATTAGGTTTTGCCATGCTGTCTATTGTCTGAAGTGGTGGCTTCTATTGTTTCTAGCTAACTCATTTAATAAAAGGGTTTAATTGTTCCTTTATTTAGTCTGAAAGAAATAGTTCCTTTTTATTTAATCAGATTTGTTCAGTGGCAAGCATTACCCTTCCAGCATAATGGTGTTTACTGTGTATGTCTGAGGATCTAACTTGTCCCGTGTGCACTAATTCATCACCCTGAGACTTATTCTAATGTTAATTAACATTGTGATAGCATTGAGGTCCTATTTGTGGGCCAGGGTTCCATTGTGCTAGGCACTGTAATGTTTCAGACCTCCAGGAAGCTTCAGACAGAGGCCACATAAAAAAAAAAAAGCATAACAAAGAAAAATGTTTTCTTTTTTTTTTTTTTTTTAACCTCAGTGTGGGATTCCTCCCTAAAATAATAGTAATCTTTGGAGCATAATGAGTAATATGGAGCCTTGCACTATTGACAGATTTAGAGTCTGATATCTTTGCGCCTGGTCTGGACCAGAAATGAGAGTTGCTGTCATTACATTGCAATCGACTGGAGATATGTAAACTATGTTAAATAGTTTGTGTATCTTCTGTGGACTTCCTAAAGTCTTCTGTGTGCACCATCTCTACTGTGCTGCGCCAACGGGAAATGCATTCCTATTGATGCAGTGTTATTCTTTTTCTTGTGGTGAATTTATTAACTGATTTCCAGATCGAGTGAGTGGGTCTTCACTACTGCTCAATTGATCCAAATAGATTGATCTAACAGTGGTGAATTTGCCCCCATCAGTGTAGGTACACCCTGGTCAATGTATATGCATCAATCTATCTTTCTCCTTTTCCAGAAGACACTAAGATATTTAATGTTTTGTTGAATATTTCAGTCCTTGTTTGATCTGAAAGCTTAATGTGTGTATGTAAATTTTCCATGTATAATGACATCAAAACACATACATGCACTGCCAGGTGACTTCACTTGCTGTGTTGCTTCATCCATTTCTGAATTTTCATTCAAAATAACAGTACTGACTTTTTGCAATTTAAGCTATGATCTTATTGTATTTCTACATAGCCCTTTCATGTGCCCGTTTCAGTATTTTTAAGGATCCTGCAAAGTGAATTAGTGTGCTATTAGTGGTATAGTTCTCTAAACTTATCCTCTGAGAACATTTTACTCAGAAATCCGAGTTGTTACATTTGAAGTCTAGGCAGGTTACATTCAATGTCTTGAAGTGAAGTCCCTCATCCCAATCAGATTTATCTCTAACCAGTAGGGCCAAAATTTAACCATGTTGTTCTCCAGTTTAATGTTTTTAGTTGTTTGGGTCACTCTTGTCATTTTATTGATTCTGATACTTTCATCTGGGCAAAGGTGCTTTCGTCTCTAGAGTCAAATTGCCTGGAACAGTGTGTCAAGAGTCTGTCAACATGTATGTGCGCCTAGGCAAGATATCATGACTAAAAACTTTTGTCCTGTAAGTGCAGAGGCAGGAGTGTAAGTCCCTATGCACACACACCCTCCCATCACTGCCATTAATATGCTCTATTAAATGATTATTTTGGTTGTTGACAAAATGGAAGTCCTAGGTAAGTTGTTCAGATGATATTTAAGAAGCTGGTTCCTGGTAATATGTTGGTCATTTCTAAACACTTAAAGGAAGAAGGGGGGGATGACACACAAATTCTCTAATATTCTTATGAAGTATGCAGGTCCTTTTGGGGCTAACAAAATATCTATTCATTTCCCCATGCACAATTGTGAATTCTTACTTTCTTCCAAGAGAGTGGCTTGAGTAAAAATAAGAATGAAAGAACAGGCAACATACAATTCCCTAAATCATGAAGTATTTCTATAGGTAACCAACTGAATGGCAATGTTCATTGTATATTGTTAGCATGTAGGTAGGTTACTAGTAAATAGTGTATAGCAGCTTTACATTGGGGATACTTTGCTTTGATACAGAAAGATGAGAAAACTGGTAAACTTTCAGGTCTGTCATCTTGTTTCTTTTTAATATCTAAACTTGAATATCAAGGGCCTTACAGTAAACAAAACTTTCAAGGGCTGGATGTCAATTAAAGCGAGAATATGTAGGTTTGCTTTGTAGCTAAACAGAGTCACCTGATCACACTTTTATGGTGGAGGAAATGATAGTCCATTGAAAAGCATAAATTATACCATTATGTGACTGTTAATATATGGGAGGGAGAGAGGAAGAGGAGTGGCTCCATTCCTGCTGTTAGAAGTGTTGGGTCAATTTGTTCAGATCTAGTACACAGAGGCAAAAAAATCTGTCCTCGGGTGATGGAATATGACATCATGAATATTACCGAGACTGGAATACTATTTATAAATTAGAAGGGTTGCTATTTTCAAAATATACAAATGTCATGTGTATGAACATTTTGAACTCTTTCAGTGAGCACACTTATTAAACAACAGAACAGTGTTAGTCACTAATTGGCTGTACAAAAAAAAATCAAGTTTCAATTTACAACAAATCTGTTTCAAAAGGATGGTGAGCCGTAAAAATGCTATTTCCATGAAAAGGGGGAGGGATAAACCTCTGAAGTTACATTTGGGCTACATTCAAACCCCAAACCTTCTAAATGTTTCCCAGAACTTGAAATAAACTAAATTGCTACCACAAACCAAAGTGGGAAACTCCACTGAGAAATCATTTCCTCTTTTTTCTTTGTCGCTTATTATACACCCCTGCTATATATTTAGCTCTACCCTATTTTCACATGCATGAAACTGTGTACTCTCTCTGGAGTGAATTTTTATTGGCAGGACTTGGGACATTGCTTTTTGAATATGGCAGGAGCTGACTGGTATTTGTAGTGGGTTTTGGCTCTGATTAGTGCTGAATGACTACAGTGCCACTTAAAATATCTATTTTCTGGCTGCATTACCTCCAATCATTTCCAATAAGATAAGTTGTTGTGTAAATGTTAGTTATATGTGCTCTGGAAGTGTGGAAAATATGCTCCAATTCAGAAAAGCTCTTAGATACCTATTGACGTGTAAGCATGTGTTTAAATCCCGTGGAACTCGGTGACGTTAAGCATAGACAAAGTGATTTGTGGAGTAGGGGCCATAACACTATCTTCAAAGACAACTCTTCACTGAGCCTAAAAACCCTATGCGTCAGAGTTGAATCAAAGGCTCTTACATGGGAGAGGTTGTCAAAAAAAAAAAAAATTAGAAATTTTTTTACTACAGTTTTCAACACGCGCGCGCGCGCGCTTCCTCATGCTGAACTTGAGGACTACAAAGTGTTTCTACTACCAGACGAAGAACTGAATCAAGACTCTTGGCAGCAGACCACTTCTGGTGGTGATTGTTTTATAGATGCCTCTCCTCAAGAGACTAGAAACAGACTAGAGATGTATTCCATTTGCAACATTGTTTCCATTCAATGGCTTTTTAATCCTTCGTAACTACCACCTTGAACTGGGCTGGTGTCTGCATTGTAGTAATGAGAGTCATTTATTCAATTTCTGCATATGCACAATTAGATATTACTCACTGGTGTGATTTTTTTGGAACGCTTCATAAAGATTTTAAATAGAGCCTGATTTGCTCAACAATGATAACATTGTCTGTGTTAAAATATATAAAATTTATGTTTGCAATTGCAAACATATCTCCTTGGGTCCCAAAGGAAAACTGAAAATATACAAAATACAAACTTAAATGAGCATCATTCTGTATAAATTGTCTTCTTTGTGCCACTCTGCCAGTATATCATATAGGGGCTGCATAGCAGCTCTACATGCACTCCATTGTGGTCTAGGTGTAAAGTCTGGAATATGTTTTCATACTTGGCTTCCAAGGTGGTGCTGTGGCATCATTGACAGTAAACTCTATGCTTAGACAATGACTGGAACGACTAATTGTTATGATATTAAAAGACATTATTACTACTAATAAACAGGCTGCTCTACATAAACAAGGAGAACTGAACTGGCCCTCAAATAGACCCGAAATGCAGGAGCTGTAAAGGCAGCAGAGAGCCATCTTTGCCCTCATGCGCACAACCTAGTGAAACTTTCTCCTACTTCAAATAGTGCTCGGCTGAATCTAAGAACTGGGTCCTAAATATAAGCAAGAGGGATAAATTACTATTTGTTATGGTACTTTTTGTGCTCTAATATATGCCAGGCATGGGTATGGAAGCAGTATTTATTATTAAAAAGCTCAACCATAAAATTTCCAGCATTTATCAGCGTTAAGTAGACTTATTCTTTGTCAAAGGAATGGTGCCACAAAATTTGATGAAGGATTAACTTGATAGCTTTGACATACAAATCTATTCCATTTGAATCATCATAAATGTCCCTAAGGCTACAACTCCATCTTTCGGGGTTTTATTTCACTGATGTTCGTAATCCATTGTTTTCTGTGTTTATTTGGGATTCAAGGAGTTGTGTTTGCAATCGCAAAGGATTTTTTTTTTTTTTTTTTTTTTTTTTGTAAAATCCAGTTGGTATAAATGAATATGGTTGTCCTCCTGTAGTGCACAAGCAATGCAATATTATTTATCTAGATATAGCCTTGCTTTCGTCTCATCCCACTGAAAAACCCTTAAGATGTTAACAATTTGCCTTAATATGCTTTCTGAAATATCCAGTTGGATCATTCAGCTCTGATCACTAATCCTGGGGTTTATGGCTGTCTTGAGACTGTAGATATGTGCCTAAAGAGCGATTTTTAAAAAAAAACAAATTTCACTGTTTATGGGTATACAAAGTATAACTGCTCTTTTTCGGACTTAAGCTGAAAGAGGCTACACTTCTTATTCAAAGCTAATTATATGTCCTCCTATAGCTACGGATACATTGGTCAGTACATTCTCACTCTTTCCATTTCCTCATGAATGCATGTTATCTTTAGAGCTAATAAACAGTTAAAAAGATCATTAGCTTATCTTGAAAAGCTAAAAAATGATAGTAGCATACAATTCACAAAGCTGTATATGAGGTCGTGTCAGCGATTCCATTTTAAACTGCTTTTTTCAGGCGGGTTGTACCTTGGCCAAAAGTGAGCACTGGGATCAGAAATTTGGCATGCCAACCTTTCCATCTCCATGAAGAGAATGTTTTGTTTAACACAATAAAAAGTGGAAGCTTCTGAAATGAACTAAAAAGTGAGGTACATGGGATTGGTCTGGTGTTAATGTGTCGCACGGCTGAGAATGGTTCAGAGTTCAAATTGTACTCTGTGGTCTTTCAGCACAGGGCTATCTGGACCCTTGTGGAGACAAATTTGTACCATCTGCTCTAATAAGGAGCTGATGGGGGGAATAGGATGTTAAATGCTGCTATCATTAACAGCCTCTACTAGCAGAATTAGTTATGGAGTAGTACATTGCAGGAGGCCTTTGTCCAAGGAGGAGGATGCTACAGCACAGCTTTGATTCAAGCCAGGGCAAAGATGCTTCTGCTGACGTTTGTTACTGTGCTCTGAGAGTTAGTAATGCTTTTCTGTTGGAAGGGTGCCTTGATATTAATCTCTGAATTTACATTGCCTAATCTTTGCTTCCTAGTTCCCAGAAGAGCATCATGTTGGGGAAGAATGGAGGGTTGGGATCGAGCCATGGAATGAGGCCAGAGGAAGCTGTGGTTGAGCTGGATGAAAGCTGGCCCAGAACAAAACCAAATAGCCTTATGGATCTTCATAAACTCCTATTATTTAAGGTTTTCTCTTTGGTGCCAAAAGCCTTTCAGTAGGGCACGGTCTGAGTAGCTGGGCTGTGCACTGGGGATCTGTGGAGTTCCAGGAAGGAAGGAAACCTCCCACCCTAGATGAAGTGTCATTTGACCTATATGCAGCTGCTGTTCTAGCCTCAGGCTTGGAGTAGACTCTGTTATGTCTTCACTGTCCCTGTCTCACAGAACCAGAACTAGAGAATCCAGGTATAAGAAGTGGCTTCACCCCTAAATGACTGTGTCACACAGGACTGGACTGAAACAGAGGCTCTACGGACCCATGCCTGTAGGCCTTGCTCCTGGAGTCATGTGTTTGTCAGAATCTCGGCTTTCATTTTTAAAAGACTATGTTTTTGGCAATAGTGGTTATGAAATGAAACTTGAAAAAATTTTATGCTAGGTGTAACCAATGCAGTGACGTCTGCCGGAGCCTTCAGAGAGCCTGAAATTATAGCTGTAGGAAGTATGTGAACTGCCCCATTCACCTCTATGGGTTGTCAGTACAACTCCAGAGAAGGATTCAGTGTGTGCCAAGAAGTGAGGAGTGCAGTGAGACCACCCTTAGCTAAGAGACCTCACTCAGTCTTTTAACTCAAGAGGTAGAAGTTCATGCATTAAGATCCTGAGGTCCCAAATTCAATCCCCACTACTAACAAATCCACCCAGGGGTGTCTGTTTTATACACCACGCTGCTGGGGCTAAGTTCCAGGACTCCTTTGTTGTCCCTCTTGCTGCTCCAGGGGGAAGTGGAATGTCTGTTGCTTCTCCCAGAAAGAGGGAGAGAAGGGTTTCAGTCTCTGAAAAGAAAGGCATCCTCTGCCATTGCCTTTCCAAGTATGGGCAGGGCTCTTGTGTGGAGGTAGAGCCATGACGTGATGCTTTAGTACAATGGTTCTTCACCATTATGCAGAAGTAGTCTAGGTGGGATGCAGAGTTTTCATAACAATTATTAAGAATTCTCTCTCCCTCCCACTAATTTGCCCTGCCCACCTGACCCAGTATCATTATATATAAACAGTAGCTGTAAAATGTATACTCAACAGTATTGTTACAATTTTCAACTACTAATGGAATTATTATTTTTGTTTGTTTGTGTTTTAAAACCATAGTAATAAAATTTACTCCCAACAATTACTGCAATTTTTTATGTCCTTAAAACTTACCGTAAATGATAAATAATAGAATGCCTGTAAACATAGAATCATAGAATAATATGGTTGGAAGGGACCTCACGAGGTCATCTAGTCCAACCCCCTGCTAAAAAGCAGGACCACTCCCCCTAAATTATCCCAGCCAGAGTTTTGTCTAACCGAGCCTTAAAAATCTCCAAAGATGAAGATTCTACCACCTCCCTAGATAGCCCATTCCAATGCTTCACCACCCTCCTAGTGAGAAAGTTTTTCCTAATATCCAACCTTGACCTCCCCAGCTGTCATTTGAAACCATTGCTCCTTGTTCTGTCCTCTGTTACCCTCGAGAACAGCCTAGCTCCCTCCTCTTTGGAGCAACCCTTCAAGTAGTTGAAGATTGCTATCAAATCTCCCCTCAGTCTTCTCTTCTGTAGACTAAATAAGCCTAGTTCCTTCAGTCTCTCCTCATAAGTCATGTGCCCCAGCCCCCTAATCATTTTTGTTGCCCTCCGCTGGACTCTTTCTAATTTGTCCACATCCTTTCTGTAGTGGGGAGCCCAAAACTGGACACAGTACTCCAGATGCGGCCTGACCAGTGTCGAATAGAGGGGAATTATCACATCCCTCGATCTGCTGGCAATACTCCTACTGATGCAGCCTAATATGCCATTGGCCTTTTTGGCAACAAGGGCACACTGTTGGCTCATATTCATCTTCCCGTCCACCATAACTCCCAGGTCCTTTTCTACAGCGCTGCTACTTAGCTGATCGGTCCCCAGCCTGTAGCAGTGCATGGGATTTTTCCGTCCTAAGTGCAGGACTTTGCACTTGTCTTTGTTGAACCTCATGAGGTTTCTTTCGGCCCAGTGTTCCAATTTGTCCAAGTCTCTCTGGATCCTGTCCCTGCCCTCCAGAGTATCTACCATTCCCCCCAACTTGGTGTCATCCGCAAACTTACTATTCCATCATCAAGATCATTAATGAAGATGTTGAATAGAACCGGCCCCAGGACTGACCCCTGGGGCACTCCACTTGTTACCGGTTGCCAACCAGACATCAAGCCATTGATTCCTACCCGCTGAGCCCGTTGATCTAACCAGTTTTCGATCCACCTTATGGTCCACTCGTCCAACCCATACTTCCTTAACTTGCCAACGAGAATGCTGTGGGAAACCGTATCAAAAGCCTTGCTAAAGTCAAGGTATATCACGTCAACGGCTCTTCCCGCATCCACAAATCCAGTCATCTCATCATAGAAGGAAATCAGGTTGGTCAGGCACGATTTGCCCTTGGTGAATCCATGTTGACTGTTCCTGATCACTCTATTTTCCTCCAAGTGTTTCAGGATGGATTCCTTGAGGACCTGCTCCATGATTTTCCCAGGGATTGAGGTGAGGCTGACTGGTCTGTAGTTCCCCGGATCCTCCTTTTTCCCTTTCTTAAAGATAGGTACTATATTTGCCTTTTTCCAATCCTCCGGGACCACCCCCGTTCGCCATGAGTTCTCAAAGATAATGGCCAGCGGCTCTGCAATCACTTCCCCCAACTCCCTCAGCACCCTCGGATGCAGTTCATCCGGCCCCATGGACTTGTGCACATCCAATTTCATTAAGTGTTCCCTAACCTGACTTTCCATCACCGAGGGCCACTCTTCTCTCCAGTCCGCGTTACCCCGTGTAGTAGCCTGGGAGCTGGCCCGCCCTGTGAAGACTGAAGTAAAAAAAGCATTGAGTACTTCAGCCTTTTCCGCATCATCCTCCACGAGGATGCCTGCCCCATTCAGTAAGGGACCTACACCACCTCTGATCCTTTTCTTGTTGCTGATATACTTATAGAACCCCTCTCTGTTATCCTTCACATCTCTTGCTAGCTGCAACTCCAATTGTCCTTTGGCCTTTCTGATTTGATCCCTGCAGTCCCGAGCAATATCTTTATACGCCTCCCTTGTCATCTGTCCAAGCTTCCACTTCTTGTAAGCTTCCCTTTTATGTTTCAGCTCCCCGCAGAGTTCCCTGCTAAGCTACGCTGGTCGCCGTCCACATTTGCTGTTCTTGCTGCACATCGGAATGTTATCTTCCTGTGCCTTTAACAGGGTTTCTTTAAAATACAGCCAGCTGTCTTGGACACCTTTCCCCTTCAGATCAGCTTCCCATGGGACCCTGCCCATCAGCTCCCTAAGGGAGCCAAAATCTGCTTTTCTGAAGTCCAGGGTGTGTGTTCTGCTTCTTTCCTTCCTTCCATTGATCAGGATCCTGAACTCTACCATCTCATGGTCACTGCTGCCCAGGTTGCCATTTACTTCTACTTCCCCGATCAATTTTTCTCTGTTTGTGAGCAATAGGTCTAGAGGTGCAAGGCCCCTAGTTGGTTCCTCCAGCATTTGTACTAGGAAGTTGTCTTCAATATTCTCCAAAAACTTCCTGGATTGCCTGTGCACTGCTGTATTATCTTCCCAGCAGACATCAGGATAATTGAAGTCCCCCATAAGAACCAGGGCCTGCGACGATCTGGAAACTTCTGTTAGTTGTCCATAGAACGCCTCATCCACCTCCTCTTTCTGGTCTGGCGGTCTGTAGCAGACACCCACCACAACATCCCCCTTGTTGCATTCTCCTCTAAACTTAACCCACAAGCTTTCAACCATCTTGTTTCCACTTTCATAGTGGAGCTCCGAGCAGTCATACAGCTCTTTTACATATAACGCTACTCCTCCCCCCCTTTTTCCCTGCCTGTCCTTCCTGAACAATTTATATCCATCCATGGCAGTGCTCCAGTCATGCAAGTTATCCCACCACGTTTCTGTTATTCCAATTATATCATAGTTCCTTGTCTGTGCCAGTACTACCAATTCTTCCTGCTTGTTTCCCAGGCTCCTCGCATTTGTGTACAGGCACCTAAGATACCGGGCCCATTGCCCTATTTTGCCCTGTCGATTCTCCCTCCTGTCGCATCTTCCCCCTTGCAATTTCTCCCGGTGTCCTCCTTCCCCACTCGCCTGAGGTATTATGATTTTATTAGGAAAAAAAAAACAATTATTTGACCCCAGCCCCCAGTTCCTACTACCCTCTCTTTTATTCCTGCTGTTACAGCCCCAGCATCCCCCAAGTTCCATCCCTTCCCCCAGGTTTCCCTCAGTTTCACTTACCTGTGGGTCTTGGTCATCTTCCCCCTTCGGACCTAGTTTAAAGCCCTCCTTACCAGGTTAGCCAGTCTGCTTCCAAATATGCTCTTTCCCTTCCTGGATAGGTGGAGTCCGTCTCTGCCTAGCAGTCCTTCTTCCTGAAACAACACCCCATGGTCGAGGAAGCCATAGCCCTCCTGGTAACAGCATCTCCGCAGCATTCACCTCCAGGGTGCATCTGTCTCTGCTCGGGCCCCTACCCTTGACCGGGAGGATCAAGGAGAACACCACCTGTGCACCGAACTCCTTCACCCGTGCTCCCAGAGCCCTGTAGTCACCTTTGATCTGCAGAGGGTCACCTCTCGCAGTATCATTGGTTCCCACATGGATGAGTAGCATGGGGTAGTAGTCAGAGGGACGGATGATTCTCGACAATCGCTCCGTAACGTCTCGGATACGGGCGCCTGGCAGGCAGCATACCTCCCGAGAAGCCTTATCTGGGCGACAGATGGGTGCCTCCGTCCCCCTCAGAAGAGAGTCACCAACCACCACAACCCGACGTTTTCTCCTGGGTGTGATGGTTGTGATCCTCCCAACCTCGGGGGTGCACGGCTTCTCCTCTTCCATATCATCTCCTGTCTGTAGTGCTGCGTAGCGGTTCTTTACCACAACAGAGGGTGGGATGGGAGCAGGGGTGGAGCACTGTCTGCTGCCAGAAGTAACCAGCTGCCAGTGTCCACCCTCTGCTTGAGCCATCCCATCCTTCTCCGAGGGTGTGGCAGCAGTCCTTTGCCTCTGGATAGTTTCCTCATCCTTGCATGTTTCCTCATGAATGCTATCCAGGAATTTCTCCAGGGCATGGATACTCCTGAGCCTGGCCACCTCCTCCTGTAACTCCCCCACCTGCTTCCTGAGAGATTCCAACAGGAGACACCTGTCACATTGAATGATCTCCCCAGCCTGACCATCTGAGAGTGGGAAATGCAGGCCACAGTCCTTGCAAGTCCACGCCAGGATCTGGGTAGAGATATCCATGGTCAGTATGTCTGTCTGGATACAGGCGCAGGTGGAGGAGACAGTAGCAGTGCTGGCACAAGCGGTGCGGGTCCTCTTCACCATAGTAGCTACACAAACCACAAACTTCCCCCAAACTCCCTCGCAAACTCCCCTTTTTGCAGTCCCTGTTCGCAAGCTCCCCCTGGTCGCTCAGCCACTGGCTTTTAAGGCCTTCTCTGCCTGGGTCAGCCCTTGCCCTTCGTTAAGCACACAGGGGAAGGGTGATCACAAGGCTGATTGAACATATAAATGTTCTTCTCGGAAAAAGTGTGCTTTTTGTTTCTATCGTGGTGGGACCCAGATTCTTTCATAGAGCGATTGGTGGGACATTGGATATGAAAGGTTGAGAACCACTGCTCTAGTATATCTAGAGTTCTGCAAGGTTTTAATTCAGCCCTGCCTGCTCAGGAATACCCAGTAAGTCCGCATAGATCTGTATATCCCCCATCTATGCTCTGCTGAAATCCTGCTTTGCACCTCCCATCACCCTACAGTATATTCATACCATTTGCAATACCTCTGTTTGTCCCTTAGGCTGAGGTATTGTTACCATTGTAAAAAGACTTAATACATATCATTGTAAAAAGATGTTGTACGGCCGGCCTTGTGCAGTGCAGATGATAGAAAGGTGTAACAATACCTTTCAGAATTTTTGAAAATGCTGAAACTCTTCATTGTGAGGCAGATGAAAATACAGAGCAAAGGTAGGTAACTTTTATTTCTAAACAAACAAGGAGTCCTGTGGCACTTTTAAAGACTAACAAATATATTTATCGCATGAGCTTTCGTGGGAGAAAATCCCACTTCGTCAGATGTTTTGAAGAAGATTGTAAAATTGTAGTAAATTTAAATGCATCCATGCAGAGTCATTGGCATATTCCAGTTTCTCTTAAATGTGTATGCAGTGGGTTTCTAATATATTGTGCTCTCTTTGGGTGTATCTACACTTGTAAATTAAGTCGACTTAAGCAGGTTTAAATGAATAAAAAGAACCTAGACATTTATGATTTTCATTTTTAAAATAATCATTCATCTAACTAGTATCAATGCTCTCATCGTACTGAATAAAGTGGAAGATGAGGTCCATCTGTGAGCAACTTACACTCTAAAGTGAACTGTATGGTACAGACACAAAACCTGAATATGATTTTGCCTGTACTCTTGTGATCTGGGTATAGCTCTGATGCAGGACCGGCCCAAGGGTTTTTTGGTACCCTAGGCTAGAGATCTCAAACACGCGGCCCGCGGGCCACGTGCAGCCCATGGAGTTACCTCCTGTGGCAGGAGACGGAATTCAGGGGTTCCGAACCCCTGGCTGGCTTTTGCGCGCTGCTGGCTGGGAGCAGGCAGCCAGTCGGCAGCTGCCTGCCTTTCACCAGGTCCTGCCACTGTCAGCGGTCCCTCCGGGCTGCACTGCCCCCCACCCCCAGGACCCCAGCTCAGCAGCAACTGCTGGGGAGCCAGGGAGGAGGCGGAGCCTACCGCCATCTGGGAGTCACGCTGCAGGCAGAGCCTTGGTGCGGGCCCTGCCCCTCTATGCTGGAGGAGAGCATGGTGGGCCAGCCCGCTCCATCCCCCAGGGATCCCAGTCGCCCTCCCAGGGTCTGGGAGCCAGTGCCCCGGCTGAGGCTGCGGCCATGAGCCGGCCTCAGCCGAGGCTGCCAGCACCCCAGCCGGGGACCCGAGGCCAACACCACTCCGCCGGCGGGGGACCAGCTGCAGCCGGGGACCATCGCCCCGCCCCTGGACCTGCTTTCTTTTTTTCCCCTTTCTCTTCCTTCCTTCTCTCTTTTTTTTCCTTTCTTTCTCTTCCTTCCATCTTTTTTCTTTTTCTTCTTTTTCTTTTTCTCTCCCTCTTTTTCTTTCTTGTTTCCTTCCTTCTTTCTTTTTAAAAAAAACTTTAAAAATTGTAATTTTAATTAATTTTTTAAAATTAATTAAGTTTCAATTAAATGTAATTCAAATTCAATTAATTAAACTAAATTAATTATTTTTTATAAAATTAGTTGAATTCAATTAATCAATTTTAATCTGATTTTAATTAAATAAACTGGTGGCCCTTCCAGGTTTTAAAAACTCTTGTATGTAAGGTTTCAGTGATGTGGCCCTTGGGCCAATATCCTAGTCCTCATGTGGCCCTTGTGGTGATTTGAGTTTGAGACCCCTGCCCTAGGCGAACTATGACTTTGGCACTCCCATCAGAGGGCAATAGTTTCATTTATAAGAGATAACATATTAATATATATTTTTAAATAGAGGGAAAAAAAACATTTCCATCCCACTTTAAAGCCTGGTGCCCTAGGCGACCGCCTAGTTCTCCTATATGGCCAGGCTGGCCCTGCTCTGCTGGAATGAATGGAGTTACACATATGTAACACTGGTATAAGAAGGATTGAGAATCAGGGTCATATTCTGTCATGCACCTGATGACAGGAAGTCATCCCTTCATAGGTTTAGCATTGCAACATGGTTAGTTTAATGTATTACAGTTATTTCTATTTCTGTTTCTTTACAGATTAATCTTAAACTTGAGAGAAGGAATAGATTTTATTTTTGAATGAGACAGAATGGTCACTTGAACAATGAAAGGAAGAAAGTTCTGAGCATATAGGCAGCAAGGAAGAAGGCCTGAAGAATAGAGGGAAATAAAGGAACAAAGGGAATAGTTAGGGTGGTGACTTGACAGGAGTTGAGGAAGTGGGAATAGGAAGAAATGAAAACAGATTTAAGCACTAGTATGGGTTTGAAGAAGAAGGTGAGAAGTGTGACCTTGACAGAGAAGAAGAGAGGAAGCTGGTGAAGACAGATAAGTACAGGATGGATGAAGAAAGAGCACTAGATCAGGGCAATGATTTTTGTAGTAATTTTTTTAATAGATGGGTGGAGGCAAGGTTGGGAAGGAGAGAAGTCAGAGATGAATAGCTTAGGTTGCAGCAGCTCAGGTGGAGATTACCAGAGAATAGATCAGCATGGATAGCTATGGGGTGAGAAAGGAAGAAATTTAAATATTCTAAAAGAACCAACAAGATTTTGAGCTATATTTTTTTTTAAATGGCTTCTGCTTACTATATAATATTGTGAGTGGAAATAATAAAATTGTATGTGGTGAAAAGCAGGAAATCACAAACTGGGCTCTTTGACAATTTCCAAAGGGGAAGCTGTTAGACTAGTTCAGCTAAATAAACAAGGAGTAAAGTGGCACTTTTAAAGACTAACGCATTTATTTGTCACATGACCTTTTCCCCATGGAAGCTCATATGATAAATAAATTTGTTAGTCTTTAAAAGTGCCACTAGATTTCTTGTTTGTAGGATCTTTGAATGTCTATCAGATAGACAGATTGCAGAATTTTGAGCATATTTTGTATTGCTGAGCTGCATGTCACTGCATCTATAAAATTGTGTATACAGATTTAGAGGGTGTTTTGAGAGGCCTCTTTGGGGTAGTTTGGATCATTATCATTTTATCCATCCCAAAGAAATAATGGAGATGTGGTGGCGGGGGGGAAGTATTTTTCCAGATCTGTTGTAAATCAATTTTGTGATCTAAATACACTTTCATATTTATAAGAAACAAGAAAATCTGTATAAGTGGACAGTACAAAACTCAGAGGAAAACCTAGACAGGGTAGGAGGAAGATGGTGCGTTGGAGACACTTTTTAATCTAGAGTAGACTATCATGGGCCTTAGGGAAAAATCTCATACAGATGCTGGGATATTCCACATTATTCTGAACCATTCTCTTAAAACTGGATGTAAAAACTGCAGATGAAGCTTTAGAAATAAAAAATCAGCTCCTCAATTATTAGCCATGTAAAAAAAAATATTTTTTTTCCAGGAAGTTACTTTAAAAAAAAAAATTCCTTTGAACATTTTTCATCTTTAGATAAAATCTGAAAAACATTTTTAGTAGCAAAGAGGAGGACAGTGCTATATTCTCCTCCAAGATTACCTTTGATCAGATGTGAGGGAACTGGATGATTGCCAATGACAATGAATTGTATTTTTTCCCTGGGATAGAAATGGGAACACTTGGTACATCTTGTGACTTAATTTAGACCATTTTGGGAGCACATTTTGTATACAGTGGCAGTGCAGAGTGGGGAGCGGGGAGGGAGTCAGGACTTGAAAGGCAACAATGGAGCCTGGAATTAGTAGCCTCCAGACTCTCACAATAATAACAACAATTTCCATGTTTTGGGGCTGGGTGTGTGAGCTATGTAATGTAGCTAGCATATCTCCATTGACATACTTACATTGGCATACCTACATGGACATACCCTGCCCTTTTGGGGTGGTGGGCTAACTTAGTTGACCAGAGAGCACTCTCCCATATACTGAGTGGGTCTACATATACCCACTCAATAGATGCCACTGCATTGTTGCCTGCTGCCTGATGCTTAAATGCCCCATTCCTAGTTGTGTTATGCAAATACATTCTTTTGAGCCATGGCAGTGTAGACATACTCTTAGGCAGATCCTTGGTGTAAGTTGTCCTCCACTGTAGTCATGTGCTATAAAATAGATTGCTGCTCTAAATGATTTTGAGGTGTTCATGTACTGTAAAGATGTATCCCATATAATGCCTTGTAAATAACAGAGGAGCTTTCCCATTTAAATTTTTTGACATGAAGATAATATAAGAATGGAAGACCAACAAATTCCAAAGCTGCTACATGGCTGGCTTTCATGTGGCTCCCAAAAACCTCAGTGGTACAACAAGATTGCCAGTGATGAATGTAAACTGAACATATAATCATCCTAATTTAAGCACCTTGTCAGAGATTGATTCAGGTAACTCTTGATTTGCAACAAGGCCACATCTATTTGGAATTTGTGCTGATGATGAAGATTGAAATTTGCTGGGGCAGCAGCAGTTTGTGCTTTTGTTTATGGTTTTGTTTTGGGCTTTTTGCAAAGATAATGCATCTAGCAGTAAAATCTGAGCCTGTTAACAGTCAAGATCCATATAACTGATGACTATCAGTCTATCAATCATAATTTAAAAAAAACAGATTTCCTTTTGCAAGCAACAAATAGTATGCTCAGGCATGAAGGAAAGATGTTAAAATAGCTTTGACTGTGGATCAAAAATAATTGCCTTAAGTCTTGTATATCCCTGTGGCATTAACGAAGCCCATGAAAAATGCATTGAAAACACAATTATGCAATTCCTATGCAAACCCTTGAGTAGAAATGATCGGATACAGATCATTTTCGTCTTTGCCTATCGAAGCTGTATGTAAATACAGAATAGTTTATTGCAAAGAGAGGTAATTCTTCATGTGATGGTGCCTGTTGTATTCCACTGAGAGGAGTTCACGCATATGTGCCATGTGTCTGGAGCTGGAGAATTTGAAAGTAGTAATGTCTGTTGTTCTGTGCATGTGGCTTTGTCTGAGCTCATGGCTTCATTGGAGGTGATAAAGGGTACAGGGGCCTGACTGTATGATCTTCTCACTGTATGATCCAGGTTGAAACTACTAGTGTCTCTTCATGTATGATTTACCTTAAAAAGTTTACAATTGTATATAGTTGGTGTTTCTCATAGTGTTTTCTGTTTTTACTGTTTTAACATAGTTTTAACTTTTAGTAGTAGTTTTTAGTAGAACTGAGACTTTGGGGTATCTGTTTATTGGTTACCCTGTCCTTCCATCTCAGTAACCACATGCGGTTACTTGCATGCTGAAGACATCAGGATTTAAAATCTGCATCTTCTGCCCATGTTCCTTCCCATTCAATGATGAACAAGAACACTGCCTCTACTGCTTGGAAGAAACCCTCATTTCATCCAGGTGCAGTTTCTACCGGTCCTTCTCAAGCCATACCCAAGACAGTCAGGCGTTCCACCTTAAGAAGCACCTCAGGAAAGTTCACATGTGGCCTCTGTTGTACGACGCCCAGGGAGCCCTCCATATACCCCAAACATTGGCCTTAGGCAGGAGAGTGTCATGGCTATCGGGAGCAAGTCTGGCTTGAGTGGTACTGCTTCAGACCTTGTGTCAGGGCCCAGTAAGGAAATATGCATATAAGCATGGTAATAAGTTTTCTTCCAAGCTAAAGAAGGACAATGCACCTTCCACAAGTTCCGGCCATGAGGAGGAAGCACATTTCAAGACTCTCAAACGTAACAAGGAAAATGCGCAGACCAATGGATCTGCTGGTATCGAATACTGAGTCACACACACTGTCAATGTCAGTCTCCCTTTAGACAAGGGATCCCTCAGTCCTGGGAAATTTCTCCCCTCTGGTGCCAGTTCTGGCTACAGAACAGGTACCATTAATGCCAGGGAGATTGGAGATGTGTCTGAGCCACGTGAATTCTTTAACCTCACTGAGATTGCCATATTTTACACTAACATCCACATCTATGGAGGCCAGATCTCACACCCCAGATGTGCCATAGTCAAGACACACTTCAACATATCCTCCTATGATTTCCACACTTCCTCTGGCTCAGACAGTACAACCATTGGAACCAGGATTGGAGTTTTTGTCCTCAGAGTGTTTGAATGGAGCACAAGGGCCACCCATTCCCTACCACTCCTATAGGACACAAAAAGACCATTAGCATCATTGCAGTACCATCTTTTCCAACAGCAGAGGAGTCACTGGATTCCCATACCATGGGGCTCGCTGCATTGCCCACTGGATCCATCCTGCTGTCCCTAATGTGGATTGTGGCCCTAGCACCTACCACCAGAATTCACCCATTCCAAGCGGGAGGCTTTGCATCTATCCCTGCCTAGGGCATTCTCAAACAGCTGCACTGAACCAGTTATGGAGGAAGAACCACTTAGTCCAGTTCCAAAGGTACTGCCATAGCAAGAGCGTTTTCCATCATTCTCAACACATGCTACAGCGATTTTGTCTTCCCCTTCATTTCCAGATGACTTTTGGTAATTCCAGGATCTACTGCAAAAGGTTGTGGATGACCTTTATATCCTTCTGGATGAAATACAAGAAAAGTAGCATTCAGCTCATGGACATCCTTCATTCCTTGGTACTAAGTAGGGTTGCTTTGCCGATCAACAATTCTATTCTCCAGCCAGCTCAAACTGTTTGACTCAGCAATATGCACTTCTACCCCACAAGAGGACAGAAAAGAGACACTACGTGTCGGCTAAATGGTCTGAGTTTCTTTTCTCAATCCCCCTCCCCACCCAATTCCCTCGTGGCGCACAAGCAAATGAATGGTCCAGACAGCAATACCCATGATTCACTCCCATCTGCTAAGCAGGGACTTCTGGGATGATAATTCTTCTTATCAGAGAGCCTCCAATTCCAAATTTCAAATTACTGAGCCTTGTTGGTCAACGATGACTTCCTGAACTATAGCAGACTGGTGGACTTTACTGAAAAAGTACCTTAGCACAGGGGTTCCCAACCTGTTCTCTGCCGTGGCACAGCTTGATACCTTCAATTGTTTCAAGACACACCACTGTTAAAAACTCATGAATATTCATGAACCGTGGCACACTGGTTGGGAAATGCTGCTATTGGGGGGGGGGTGTTAGGGGTTGCAGGGCAGGGGTGGCAAGAGATGGAAGGGGAGGTCAAGGGTCATTATGTGGGGTGACAGGACAGAGTGTGGGTAGCAGAGCAGGGCATGGGTGGGAAAAGAGGACAAGGGTAGCAGGGCATGGGTAGCAAGAGAGGAGAGGGGAAGGGAGGACAGGAGTGGCTATGTGGGGTGGCAGGGGGCACCTGGGAAGTGGGAGGGCAGGGCAGGGGAGCATGGAGCAGCACCCCCTCCCCCTTCCTTCCCAGCGGCTTCCTGCCACCCATGGCGGACCCTCACCCCTGCAGCGGCTCTCTCCTCCAGGGAGTCCCCCCCCCCCACAGCTCCCTGCAACGTCCACCATGGGGGCCAGCACCAGCCCTTCAGCCCCCCGCCTCATCAGGCCCTCACTTGCCCCCTTTGGGTCTCACCTGGGTCTCTGCAGGACTTGCTGCAGCCCTGCCAACGCCATCCCACCTCCCCCCCTCCACCAAACCCTGCCCATGGGCAGATTTTGAAGCTGACCCAGGGGAAGCAGCTCCAAAAATCCACCCTGCCCCGCCCAAACCAGCTCTGGCCACTGGGGCCACAGCCAGATACCGCCGCTGCCAGTCTCCCCATATCACAGCCGGGCCAGTTTGGGCGATGGGCAGCATCCTGAGGTTCCTGCCAGGGCCGGATCCATCCACCACCAGCGGCTCCAGGGCCGGGCCAGGAGTGGACCTCAGCGATCTCGGCCGGGAGCAGCTCTGGAACCCTGGCTGGGGCCAGATTGGTCTGCTGCCCACATCCTCAGGGCCAGGCCAGGGCCAGATCCCAGCAGTGGCTCCAGGACCCAGGCTGGGGCCGTATCCCAGCAGTGGTGGCGAGCCTTGGTCCAGGCCGGTGCTGGATCCTGGTGGCGGCAGCTCCAGTCCCTGGCCAGGGCCAGGGCCAGATTGGCCCACCGCAGCCCACCTCCCCTGGTCCCGGCCAGGCTGGACCCCAGCGGTAGCCGTTCTCTACCTCCCAGCTGAGGCAGGAGCAGGTCGCGGTTGGGAGTCAGGGCCATTGGCAGGGCAGCCCTGGTTCCCAGCCAGGGCCCGCTTCTTCCCCAGCACCTCCTCCCCCATTGGGGCCAGCACCAGCCCTCTGCCCCCCCAAGGGTTTCACAAGGGCCCCATGTCCCCCCACCAGCCCTCACCCCATTGCTCTCTGCCCCCTCAAAACCCTATTCACCCCCCTTTCCCCTGTCCATACTTACCCACAGCCAGGAGGTGCAAGCTGCATCTGCAGCGGGCTTTTCCGCTCTGCGCAGCCCACATGGCTGGGCTGCACAAGGCGGGAGATCTTAAATTACCCCAGCTCTCAGCAACAGATCTTACGGCACACTGAAGGGGTTGCCGTGGCACACTGGTTGGGCACCACTGCCTTAGCAAGATAAAGCCTGGTTCCAATCTATCCTGGAGGAACCAAACTTGTGTTGAGGATTGCACTTCAATTTGCTGTAGATGCAGCAGTTATGTCATTGTGCTCAATGGCTGTGGGCATTGTCCCGTGGAGGGAATCATGGCTTCAGTCACTTGGTTTTCCCAGAGAGATGCGAAATACCACTGAAGACATTCCTTTAAATAATCACGTCATTTAAACCAGAAAGCTGACTATTCTCTCCACAGTCTCAAGGATTCAAGAGCTATACTTCAATTGCTGGGTATCTATACACTTGTACCCAAATGGAAACTCTACCACCCATTCAATGGTTCAGGAATCCCCGGTTCTTCAACCAACACACAAAAGCCAGAAAACCCAGTGGTCCCACTCTCCAAGCATGCCTTCGCAGCCTTTATCATATGAAAACCTCTCAGAAAACATATTTCTGAGTACCGCTAGAGTCATCAGCTGCAATGCCTACTGCCATGCGACCAGTCACCCCTTTGGGTGTCGTCTAGTATTCGTTCTACCAGCCTGAAATGGAATAACAATGGTCAAGTGGATACGAGATGACATCTGCTATGGCTGCATGATCAAATTCATCATGCTACCTCATCCACAACCACTGCCCTGATCCCCTTTCAGGGACTGCTCTCACGACAGCATCCTCACTTGGACTGTAGACTCCTTACTACAAAAAGGAGCAATAGAGAGGGTTCCTCCAAACAGTCAAGGAATGGGGGTCTATTCAATTTATTTCCTGATAGAAAATGGTGGGTGGAGACCAATCCTGGATCTCCATCACTTTAGTAGCTTCATCTGCAAACCTAAGTTTCATATGGTCACTTTAGTGGCCATCATAGTGTTGCTTTAAAAAAAACCCCAACAAAACAACAACAAAAAACAACAATAACAAAAAAACCCCCACTGGTTTAAGCTCTTGATATGCAGGACACCTTTTGTCACATAGACATTCATCCAACCAACAGATGGGGGATTCCTGATGTTCATTGTACACCCTCAGCACTTTCAATGCATTTTCAATACATAGTCCCTAGGCTTCATAGGGTCCTCCATCAGCTTAGACACATCACAAGCTTAGTCACGGAACAACGCAAGGGGCCTCCATCAACTTAGTCACAGCACAACTTGTCCCACAACCCACAACCTGGGTAGTCAACAGTTAATCTGTCCCAATCGGGGCTTGCTTATCTTTCCTTGGCCACTTGGCAGTCTGCACATATGTCATCACCTTCCCTTGCCTCCAACTTCACTGCCTACAGATGTCTTCAAGACAGTTTACTCACCAATGCGGCAGGGACCAACGAACACTACTACTTTCAAATTCTCCAGCTCCAGATGCACAAGTAACCCCCCTCAGTGGAGTACAGAGAGGGACCATGCATCTCAAAGAACCTCCAGTTACAGGTTAGTAATCTCCTCTTAGTACTCTTTATTGTAATCTTGATTTTCTGTCTTGACATACCAAGTCCTGACCCAAAGCTCTGTGAAGATGATGGGGGGCTTTTCATTGGTTTTTTCTAAGCTGGCTCAGATTCTAGTTCTCATACTTTAAGAAATATGCACACAAGCCCTCAAAACTTAGTATGTTATGAAACATTATAACCAACACTGTGGAAGACTAAAGCAACAGACATCAGTATTGTCAAAGTGAGACCATGTTCTGCTTACTATTACCTTGAATAGAAATTTTGCTTCAGAATTGGATAAATGAATGGTTTTAAATGATTAAAAAAAAATGAAGTGCCTGAAGTGCTCTAAAAAATTGCAGGCAGACTTTGGAGTAATTTAAGTTACCAGGGAAATATATAAATGAATTAAATACATTAGTTTCTCTTTCCTCATCATAAGTAGGAAGCATTCTCCAAGGCAATATCGTTTTACTCCTGCTATCTTTTTCACCAGTTTATTTTTAAAATGTGTGTCCTGGAAAATAGCTTCTCAGAATACCGGGGATTTCTGTGTTACAGAAATCTGTGGAACATTAATACATCAGCTATTGATCCTCTCAGAGTGATCTCACTGGGCCCGATGAAATAACTTTTATAACATGAAAGAGAATCTAAGGTAAATTCTCTGAGAACACCATGATCTCAAAGTTATGGTGGACTGAAAAACAGTGTTAATTTGTCAGGTACATATTATTAATATAATCCTCTCATCTTGCTAAAATAACTAAATATCAAACATATCCAGCTGCCATCTTCTAATGGCAAAATCAGTAGATTTACCACATGCTGAATCCAATTATGATATTCAGGGTTGTTAGCCAGCAGAATCCCCATAACCATTCAGTGGTGAAGGGTTCCCTCCTGCATTTTATATACAATAAATTGTGATGTAGGACAAAATTAGTTGCTGGAGGAGTCATATTGAGTAAAATGTGATACTTCAGTAATTAACTAGCAAACTTCATTAAGAAAGATGAGATGATATATGGTTTTATTCTTATTTTCACATATGATAACTTACAAAATTGGAAAGTATTTGAAGATTTTGTCTTTTAAAATTTTATTTTGATTATTTTCACATAAAATCTAAATGCATAATGAAAAAAAATATATAAATACATACACAAGATGGAAATAGCACATAAAGTACACTATTCAACATCCATTATTTGTAAAACCTGGAATAAAAACCAAAACAACCAAAAAACCCAGATCCTGTAGAGGTCTTGCAGGGCATCAGTCATTAAAGTGACTAAATAGATAAATTAGTGAGAACACAACCTTTGAGTCTCAGGCGCTTATATATACTAAACTACAAAAATATGCAATAGCTTCATGTGAGTAGACGTCCTCATTTTTTCCAAGCATTTCTATTAGAAAGAGTCATTTTTTCCATTAACGCAGTAGTAGAGAGATCGCTAAGCCAGTCTCTCTATGAGGAAGGAATTGCAGATTTCCATTTTCTCAAAATAACTCTTTTGGCAACTAAAACAGTTCCTGCAATCCATTTCTTAATGTTAACTGTAATACCAGCTCATCCACTACCCCTAAAATACATAGTCTTGAAGAAGGAAAGATAGCAAGAGAGAGAGCACTGAATATGTAATTCCAGAACACATGCATTTTTGTGAGGTATAGAGTATATGTGAAAGGTTGGGGAACAGCTGTTTGCATCTCCAACATATGCTGTGTGTTGCCAATCTAGTTTTAAACAAACATTTTGGAGTCCAGTAGTACCTGTTTAATATTTTTGTTCTGGAAGAATTACAAGGATAAAGATCTTAAAGTATCTTTCACATTTAAACAAATATCTCCCAGGTTTTGTTGTGACAGCAAAATTGTTATTTTTCCATTTTTCTTTGAAACAGATTGAGAGACTAATGCAAAGCATTAAGTCGCTTATAAGTAATTCCTACAAAGTGACTTATTTCCATATTTCTCAAACTAGCCTGGTTTGAGATAGAAAAAAAAAAAAAGCCTAGCATGCCGTTTGGTTCCCTTTCTTCTTTCATATACCTTTAAGACAGGGGTCGGCACCTTTTGCCAGGCCCTGTGCCAGCCCCACCCACCGCACCCTCAGCAGGTGCCAGGGGCGGGGCCAAAAGGGGGCGGGGCCAGACCAGGTGCCCTGTTAGCCGGCATCAGCCGGCAGGCAGCCTCCTGTTCCCGGCCCTGGGGCCGGATCCCATCCGCAGGGGCAGCACAGGGCTGATGGCCCCTGCTGGCCCTGCCCCTTTGCTGGACGGCAGAAGGGGAGCGAAGTGGAGTGGGTCACATCGCCCCAGCCCGCCCAGAGTTGCGCCGCTGCCTGCAGGGCAGAGCCGGCCCCGGCCATGGCCAGCAAGAGGGCGACTCGGGTCGGCCCACCCAGAGCCGCCGCTGCCGACGGGAGCTGGGGACAGGAACCGGAGGCCGCCCGCCGGCAGCAGCGGCTCTGGCCAGGCCGACCCGACCTACCCTCTTGCTGGCTGTGGCCGGGGCCGGCTCTGCCCTGCTGGCAGTGGCGCAGCTCTGGGTAGGCTGGGGCGACGTGACCTGCTCCGCTCCCCTCTCCTCCTGCTGTCCAGCAAAGGGGCGGGGCCAGCAGGGACCCTCAGCCACGCGCCGCAGCTGCTGGCCACGTGGTTTGTGGGACCAGCAGGAGAGCCTGAGCGGCTCCGTGTGCCGCTCAGGCTCGGCCCGCATGCCAGCTGTGGCACGCGTGCCGGGGGTTGCCAACCCCTGCCTTAAGAAGTTATCTGCAGTCATCAAAAAAAAAAAATCCAGTCTTTGCATCTAAATGTGTCATACTGCAACACGTTAAGATGATTGAAGCATCTGAATTTACTAATTCTCTTCATTTACCGCTATAAGACAACCTTTGCCTCGTAATCAAGGCCAAATCCACACTTAAAAACAATTTGGATTGACAATGGATTAATAAAAATTAATGTGTATATACAAAGCTACTGAGATCTTTGTTACCTAAGGCCTGATCTGGTACAGTGTTGAGTGCCTTGCTGAGGGCTCTTAACTCCACTGAAATACTTGGAAAATGCAGAAGCCATCAAAAACTTTTCTCTTGCAAATCAATTACTTACTCTATTTAGGAGGTTTGAATTTAATTAGGTGTGCCACAGGCTGCTTTTAGTATTTTGTAGTTTGTTTCAAACAGATGTGATTGTTATTTTGAAAAGTTGCACTTCGCTGGTTATGGTGATACTTTGGAAGTGCTTACCTTTTGTATTTATTTTTTAACTTTATCTGAGAAAGAAGCCTTGGGATATTTAAGATAATTTACTAATAATTAAGTTTTCATCTAATAGGTTTATGATTATTCGATAAACAGGAAAAATCACTTTTTCATGCATGTATTTTTCAAATGTGAACACTTCCTCAGAAATTTTAATAAACTCAATCAGTTCTGTTTTTCTTTTCCACTTGTGAGTAATGTAGCTATCACAAACTCATGCAAAAATACTTTTTATAAAACTCCAAGCCATGTTTTGTCATGTGTGTACACAGATGTACATAAACTTACAACATTACAGTGTGTCTGTGCAGGCATTAAATGTTATTTTATACAATACGCATTTAAGTTAGCTGTTTCAGCTGAAAATCTGGAGTAACCCAGAGACCAAGTCCTTAGCAGTAATGTGAACCTAAACAGTGTTCTAAGAATGTTGCAAGGCTATTGAGATTAAAAACAAAAACACAAAAAAAAAACCCCCAAGCCCTTTTTTTTTTTTTTTTTTTGTTTTGACTGTAGATTCATTTTGTTTCATTTATAATCATGTGAATTCTAAACAATCTCTGTCAACTGCTATCCGTCAGGCCTCCTTCTGTCAATAAGAATTGCATGCAGTAATAACTTGCATGTCTACACTAAATTAGGTTGTATGTAAATTCTAGTGTGTTTTCTCATTTCAAATTCCTAAAAGTTAGTTCTAAAGTCTTTCATACTCATTACAGATGACTTTATTCAGTTTTGAAAAATGTAAACAGTAAGTGACACTAAACTGTATTTAGTCTTCTTTTGTGCTATAGTTTCTCAGATATTAACTCTAATATGAAGTTCAAGTTAGAAATCCCTGAAAGTATGTTTGGTTAATTACAGTTTCAGCTGTTATATACTGACTTTAACTGCATCAGTGATTTTTTTTTTTTTTTTATCACTGCAAATTTTGCCTCATGTTCTGAGGTATTTATTGTTTAACTGGTATGTCTGTGGTGCTCACCAAAATGGAATTTGAATTCTTCATAACAGCCTACTTGAAGTATTGGAATATTTTGTAGATAGGGACATTGAAGCAAAGTATGGTCATGCCGCCTGTATAAGATTAAAGAGTAGCATCCAAATCTGTTCCTTGCCTTATCCAAAAGGCTGTATTTCTCCTGTATAGAAGAGCAATTGGCATTATGCTGACAGTGAATCTTCTGCGCTTCAATCTGGGTGTCAGAGGAAGGAAGCAACACTAATGGAAGATGAAAGGTGGCATTGTCAGGAGTTTGGTGGGGAAAATTCAAATTGATTAAAGTTATGAAAGTTCAAAACATGGCAAAAGACAACTATCCCTTTTCTGAGCAGGCCCATTTCAAGCATGGTAATGATGATGGCACTAGTATTGTGTCATTTTCATGGTAGAGAAGTGGATCTAGAGAGGAAAGGCATTGTATGTTCTTCAAACTTGTTCATTGTTCACTGCCATTCAATTCCGCTACGGGCAAATTCTAGATGTCTCGTACAGAATCAACCACTATGCCAGCTGAGAAATCAGAATATTTATGTGGCATGTCCCAGAAACCCAGCACCTACTGGGTGATCTTGATTATGCATCCTTAGTGACTAATAAATATGATCTGGGGGAGGGGAACAATCGGTTACGGTTTAACCAAGACCAGTTTAGTTTCAGTATAATCTGATGAGCAAAGAACCTTGTGCACTTCCAAGAGGAGAGGAAATGTTGTATTTTCTTTGAGTACGTTTAAAGCAGTGTCTATATGGCTTTGAATCTCGAGTAGGATAGGGGTCATATGGGTTTGGTAGTTTGTGAAGAGATCTGGCAATGATGTCCCGGCAATTTGTAAATCCTTGTTACTTAAGAATTTGATTTTTTTTAAGTATGCTCCTATAGACTTTTTGGGGCCACATTTCAGCACAAATTAGTATTTATCTGGATTACTATGCTAATTTGCTTAAGAGAGAGAAAGGTTTAACTAAGGCCAAGTACTTAAAGCCTTCAGACTCCAAGCACTAGCATTATATCCAGTGAGATGTCTTGTAAAACAGAATAGGCATCCATATAGATTTAGCCACTGAGAGGCTGATCAAGCCAAGAGATCTGAAGAAGAGGTATAACTGGAAGTTGTGGTATTAATGATGAAAAGGGGGGCCCACAAAGTAATGTGATACATTTTACAGAATTTCTTTTCTTTGGTAGCTTGATCCCTAAAGTAGTCATATCTTGATAGAACTATTGTGTATTACAGTTGTAACTGGGGATATTTAGAATCATAGTATCACAAATTAGGGTTGGAAGGGACCTCAAGAGGTCATCTAGTTATACTGCTCTTTTCTTTGGAAAAAAATAAGTCTCATTCTTTTCCTAAGCCTTTTGCTATCTTTTCTTTTCTCTTCTCCCCCAATGCTCTCAGTGATCTGATCTGTACGCTCTGCGTGGGACAGTCCAAAGAGCAGGCAACCAGGCTCTAGTCACCACCAATGCCTTTTCTCTTCTATTTAGAGATTTTTTTACCATGCTCACCATGGTGGCATCTCAGCAGCTTACAAAATAGAAAGCCCAAACAACACTTGTATTATCAAAAGTTTCCTTTCTCCACTCTTTTCCCTTGGGAAGGAAGTTCATTATTTCCTCCATCTTGCACAGTACACCCAAGGGAAACACTTGGTTGCCTCTTTAGGGCAGCTCTTTGACTGTCATGATCCACTGACCAGCAGCTGAGAATCTTTCCTGCACCTTCAATAAAAGCATTTAGTTGGCATTTAACATGCAGTAACTTTAATATAAAGCACTGCAAAGTAATTTATGAATTTTTTTTACACAGTTCGTTGATCCATTTCCACTTGTCTTTTCCATCTTTTTATCATGAATGTTGGTGATTGTGACTGTTTTGATGATCAGAACTCCACATTCCACAATTACACTGCATTTTCACTTTCTTTTCCTCTTCACTATGAAACTCTCATACAAGTAACTCTGCCTGCCATTAATCAAGTAAAATATGATCTGTCTTTTAGCCATGATTAAAATAAAATGGGCATTCTTCATTTTGCACCCGCAATTCTTTGCTTAACAAGTCCCGGTAAGAGAAAAATAATACATATTCATGCATGCCAACAAGGCTTCAAGAAGCATTAAGAGGGCTTCACAAGCATAAACGAACTTGAATGAGCTGATGTAAGTGAAAAGCACACCCGTTCTGCCCATGAAGACAGGTTCTGTGTAGCATGTGAGAGAGTATTTTTAGGGGAAGTTGCTGGAATAGAAGGTAGGAGCTTCTTTGACAATTGTCAGAGAGTTGATACGGAGGAGGTAAGCTGTTTGGAAAGATTATTAGAGTTGAGGTGAGGCCAACAGCAGAGGATAGGAAGCAGTAGCTTAAGTTCAGCACAATGGATTCTGGACTCTTGATTCATGCACTGAATAAAATAAACAGTTCCCTGAAAGGTGGGTTGACAGTTACATTCTGAGGTTCAGGTAATTGCATAAACTACTGCAGCGTCAATCTTGTGAATTATGCAGTAATCCAAACTCTGAGATGGAATTATAGCTCGATAATTCATAGCTACCCACTGTTCATTCTGTATGTATACACATCCACTTACTTAAACAATGCTATGACTTTCAAAGCAAACATAGCAATCATCAGGCAGGGTAATTACTTCCACCCTGTCAGGACATTGCACACTTAAAAATAAAACATAGATGGAAACCACTTAGCATTCTTTTCAGGCAACCATGTCTCAATCAGTGAGACACAGGAAGCAATAAGATACAGATTTACTTAATTTTAGAATGAATGAATTATACCATAGATAATGTATTATCTGTTAAAGCCATTTTAATTGCAGTTTAACTGCCAAAGAATGTCAAATGCCCAGTGTTTGGACCTTGTGCAAGAGAGAAGTCAAAAGAATTAACAGCATGGTTAATACCACTGGGTTCATCATCCTCTGATTGATTCCCTTGACTCATTCCCTGTCCCTTATAGCCTTCACCAATGAGCACGGATCTAAAAAAGGAGTTCTGAGCTAGGTGGTAGGAATGAAGGGGACAAGGTTAAAGAATGCCCTGACTTATAAATTGCATGGGGAGATGGATTCACAGCGTGTCTGTGTCTGTGCTTATATTTGTGTCTGTGTGTGTCAGAGAGAGAGAAAATGGAGTGCCTAAACTTCCCTACCAGTCAAGGATTGTAAAAATATTATAGCTCTTTAATACCCCCGACTGGCTTCCCTCCTCCTGTGTCCTCAGGGATAAGGAGGAGCTTTCCTCCTGTCTCCACAAAGTTCTGATCCCTAGACAAATCAGTCATTCAACTTTGGAAAAAAGGCAACCAATGCCTTGGTGAGCTACCATTTGCCAGTGACTACATCTATAAATCATCTAAGGATAACATTTAGGACTAGGTGCAGATGTGCCGTATTTGATAAAACCAAATCGGTTTTCTGTATTCTGGGAGATATCTAGAATAGACACGTTAATGTCCCATCTCCTCTCAGTGAACAGACACAACTTTCCTATATGGAGTTACATAAATGCATGCATGAAGGAGATCCAAGTGGTATTAGCTATGCTGTTAATTCTTTTGACTTCTCTCTTGTGCAAGGTACAAAAATGGACATTTGATGATGTTTGGCAGGTGCACATCAGTTGTAGGGCTGGACAGTATCCTAACCCAGGAGGTACATGAGGATATAGGCAGTGGGGGTGGGAGGTAATATGTTGGCCAGCAATTTCCCATTCCCAGTGAAAGATCGTAGAATTAGTAGTGGACCCTTATTATCCTATCTTAACCACACCTGCCTGTAAGCCTCATTGGCTGAAGGGTAGTTTTCTCCTATAATCTAGAACAGGATCTTTATAAAGGCTCCAAGTAGGCTCAGAATCACAGCTCCAGGCCAGACCTGCTTGCAGACGCAGCCTTGCCTGAATACTACATCTTCCCTACAACTTCAGGTGACAGGGTGAATGTATTTCCCCATAATACAATTTTCTATGTATAGAAATTGCAAAAAGACTTAGGCACATATTCTGCTAAAGAAGAATACTGGAATTTGACAGATACGGGACGTTTGTGGGTGCTTGCACTTGAAATAAGGATGTGAGTGCAGTGTGGAAGAGGAAAGGCAATGCCAAAATCATGCTATCCACTATCTGTTTTTTTTAAGTTGCAGTCACATATTTCTGTGCCGAAAATTATGGCCTGCATCTACATACCCTGCAATGTAGGATAATGTACTTTAAAATTGGAAGTGTAGCTATCAAAACATGAAGGATGACAATGCTACATAATATAAGGAATAAGAAAAAGAAATGGATAAGTGCATTTACAAGTAATGACAACTTTTCAGGAAAAAAATGGATGTGTAGAGACCCACGTTTTGAGTCATTTTCCAAAGGGGTAGCTTTATTAGTCTAGTTCAGCAAAACAAACAAGGAGTCTTGTGGTACTTTTAAAGACTAACAAATGTATTTATTATGTATGTATAATAATTTATTTATTTTATTTGTTATTTTTATTTATCTATTATCTAATTTGTTTATTATTTATTCTGAGTCATGTCACACAGAGCCTTCTGACCTACAAACAATAGAGGAAAGAAAGAAATGCAGAATGCCAGGGATTGTAGCGAAGTTTTTAGGTGTTTTAGATATCAGGTTTATAGCTAAATAATATTTGTAAGTCTAATAGGGGGAGCTTCCCCCACAAAATATTTTACTTCATCATTAGGTTCACTTTTAAAGATCCAATATTGCTCAAATGCCTCGGTATTAAAGGCTATGTCTACACTGGCAAGTTAGTTTGAATTAAGGAGGCTTAATTTGAACTAACTAAAGCCATGGCTACACTAGGCTTTAATTAGTTCAAATTAAGGGCTTCCTTAATTCGAACTAATAACTTTGAATAGGTATTCCAAGTAAGGGTTAATTCGAACTAGTTAGTTCAAATTAACCAATGTGGCCATGTTAGTTAGAACTAATTGCTTAATTCAAACTAACCGACCCATTGAATTCAATGGAAATTGCTAATTTGAACTAAGCAAGTGCCATGAATGGCTTGCTTAGTTCAAACTAATTTTTTCTAGTTCGAATTAAGCTAATTTGAACTAACTAAAATTAGTTTGAATTAGTTCGAACTAACTAATTCGAACTAATTTTAGTAAGTGTAGACATAGCCATGCCTGAGAGTCAGTAGCCCTGACGTTACCTTGAGTCTTCCGCAATTCAGCAATTGAACCGAAATGAAAACAAGATTAAAGAAAGAGCAGATGTTGTATCTGAGAACACTTTTATTATATTAGTTGTGGAGACAGAAGGGGGTTGTATTGTAGAATCAACTTGCAACAGTCTCGCCTATAATTATGTTTTTTCTTGATAAGGCTCTGGGCAAGCAGCCCACCAAAATATTGATGTGAAATCTGATCTGCCTGAGCTTTGGAATTTCTTCAGCACTGGGATTGAGACTGAGAGGTTTGGAAGTGGTTGGCAGCTGTAGTAAATTCAGGAGCTGGAGGCAAGGAACAATTCCTGTAGAACAAACCCTAACATTATATTACTTTGCAAGCAGTTCTGTCTTCATCATAAGTGTGCATGTATGTACAATCTTTTCTCATTCATACATACTATTTAACATAGTGTCTTAAAATATTCATCCGTTACTCCAGGCGCCTGCACAAGCTTTGTCAGTAAAACTAAATAACAAATAGGATCAGCGTCCAAGAGGCAAATTCCCTACCAAATCAAATTCAAAACCATCCTACCATCTACTCAGCACTCTCTCTGTCTCCTTGAAGAGAGGCCCAGGAACACAGACAGGCTTGTGGCATGGCCTGATTGTTAATAAATTTAAGCTCTGGAGAATAAATGGGATAAGTGAATTTCAGAGGACAAGATTCCTCTTGGAAACTACCTTGCTGCTAGCTTTCTTCATGACTAAGTGGACTGTTAGTTCTTCAGTGGTTGGAAAGTACCTATGTCATTTTGGGCACTCCCCCAGTATAATTAATTAATAAATGTAATGTCATAATTAGGATTACTGTGTCCATAAATCATGGATTAAAGACTACCCCAGGGTCCTGATAGGACTTTGATAGGCGAGTCAGTTGGCTACACAATATATATAAAAAATTGTTTTAGAACTTTCTGAAACTGAACTGGCAATGAATGTTAGTCTGTAAAATCAGTTAGTGAGGAATATGGATGATCTCTGAATGTGGCAAAACTGAAATGCACATATATGGACACAATCAGTAACCGGACTTCATGACTGAATGTCAAGCTGAAGAGGCAATAGATTAATTATTCAGGATCATGTATATCTAACCAAGAAGTCTGGTCCAAAGAAACTGGAAGAAGAGTAGGGATAGTTCACTCAGCCACTGCCTCCCCCACAAAAGCATGGAAAAACTGTGGCATCTCAAAATGTACAAAGGTTCAATTGGTGAAAAGCTTAATTTTTTCCCCCCGTACCCTATGGATGTGAATCCTGGGAATGAAATACTGCTGACAGGAGGAAAGTTGAAGGCTTTGAGGGGTGCTGCTAGTGAAGACTCTTGCATCCTTTTCATCCAAGAGATTCAATGAACTCTTCCATTAGAAATCCGAGAGAAGTGGACTCTGCTCTAGGAAAGTGATACAATCTTATGTACTTTGGTCGCATCATGCATAGAGATGGAAATAACCTTGAGAAAGTTGACCATGGAGGGAGTGATGGCAGGTCATCATAGTAGGGGCTGACCACTGTAAGGATGGCTAGACTGCGTGGCAGATCATCAGGAGGTCAGCTGCTGAGTGTATGAAATTAGCCATAAATCAAGAAGATTTTGGACAATTTTGCTATGTCACCAGTATTCAGATATGAATAGATTAACTGTACTTACTTACTTGTGATGCAGATAGAATTGCAGGAAAAATTATGTGATGTGGATACTATAAAGGTTTCATTGCCTTCTGTTAAAAATGATCACTTACTTATAATTTGTGAAGGCATCACTGAGTTAGGAAGGTCCCTACAAACAAATGGCAGTAAAAACTTTGCTTCATCATTTTCCCCTTTGAAAGAGTTTATTTATCCAGAAGCAATGTTGTCAGTGATGTAGATGCTACACAGTGATGTTCATAAGTGCAATAAGGTAAGTTTTTATGATATAGGCTACAGGCATGATCCACAACATTTGGTTATGGATCTTGAGTCCTCAGAATTGTGGAGTCTTACTGCTCAGGATTTTGGGGCAAGGCCATTTCTAATATAAAATATAATAGGCCAGTACAATAGCCATGGTTTAAGAAAATAGGACTTGGAGTTTATTATGACCTCTTGTTTTTCATAAATGGATAAGCTTATTTATCTCATTTTCCAAGTGGGCAAACTGAGGTTAAAAGAGTTGCCAAGGATCACACTGACAAATCAGTCAGCTTCAAATAGAACCAATGTCTGTTGACTGACACCCAGTCCTGAGACCCAGAGTATGAAACTGGTTACATGATTCTATCCTAGCAAATTGAACGGTCTTTAGTAAAACTTGCTTTCCAACTGGTTCACCTTTTTTTCTTGAACTTTTGTTTTCTTATTCAGTCACAGCAGCCCCCCCTCTGGGGTTCTTTTTTTCCAAGATATTCTTCCCACCAGCTTCTGTGGCTTGGCCTTTAAAAGTGACATGTAAAAGCTGGGGGGGAGCCCTCAACACACTGATTACACAAGTCTGCTTCTCTGGCTGTAGGAGAGTCTTAGACAAGTAGGACATTATGTGGGAGCTGGGGGAGAAGGAATTTAAAAACCCAGAAGGCAAAGGGGAAGGAGTTGCTCAGTGAGAGGTCATCCATGTCTCATCTCATATGTTAAATGTAATAAAATGTATATTTACGGGGGGCTTTTGGTTTATAGAGAACTGTTGTTCCTTATGTTGGAAAAATAACCCTCTTCAGCCAGTTACTTTGCACTCTGACTCTGCCATTCACTTTCTAGCACACATAGTTTAGACACCACATGTGCTGGTTTTATACTTAAACGAAGTAGGATGTACTAAAAATGGATTTTCAGACTTTTGCATAGGAATTCAGATTTAAATCAGATTCATTGTCTTCTCTGAGCATAACACTAGACAGCTTGGTGGCCTTAAAGAAACCCCACAAAACAATATCATTTACCTGAGAGAGTATGAATTAGGGCAACGTATGTTTAATCAGCTTCAGTGAAAAGATTTAGTGGGCTTTTATATATTATTCTGAGCATCTTGCTCTGTAATTTACCCCAGTCCTGTTGGTGACCTGCAGGTGAATGGAAGGTTAGTCCAGTTTTTAAGCTGGCTAACTTCATTTCAATAGGAGATGAGGTGGGGGGAGGGAGGGAGGACAAAATAATTTTACTTGGTTTGGAAGTGATGCTTTGTGCAACAAGGCTGAGATTTTCTCTATGGGTGCATCTACACTTACAAAGTCGACTTAAGCAAGTTTAAGGAAAATTAAAGTTGACTTTATTAAACCTCGTTTTAAGTTGATTTTGCTGGCTAAGTCGACTTTATTAAATTGACTTAGCCAGTGTGGACACAGAGTAGCCCTAAGTCGACTTTAAGTCGACTTAAAGGGCTTCAGGGCTCCCCCACTGCCCTACCTGCCAGGGTGGCTGGCACAGGCAGACCCTGGTGTGCCCCCCACAGGGCAGGACAGAGCCCTGCCCACCCTGCTCCTGTGCCCTGCCAGTGTCCCTGTCTGGCTCAGCCCCCATTGTACCCAGATACAAAGGGGCAAATGCTGAGCCCCCTGGCACTTGGCACCTGTCCCAGGTCCACCTAGCCCCTACAAATCGCCTTAGGCATCCAGTGTGGACGCTTTAAGTCGATTTGGCAGGGTCCCCTTTAAATCGACTTAATATTTGAGTTGGACATGCTAAATTGACTTAAATTAACAAGTGTAGACATAGCCTATGGGTGGTGTATAAAGATGCGTTAAACCAGTACAGCTTATTCCTGTACAGGAAGGGGAATAACCTATACCAATATAAGACTCCTTTAAACCTATATACCTCCAATAGTTACTGCATAACTATTATGATTAATAAATCATAACCCTAACTGGAAGTTATCGTCCAAAATCTGTTTTAGATCAGGCATTGGGAGTCTTGATATAGATTAAGTGCTTAAAATGAGGCACCTGAATTTGAAAATTTGGGCCACAGAATATTTTTAAATTGTGATATTTTTTCAACTCAGACAAACCACAAAAGCTATGCAGTTTGTATTCAGTTTAGAAAAGCACCCAAATGTTCAGATGCTTACCTCCAGCTATGATCCAAACCAAGAGAAAATCTTGATCAGCAAGTTTGGAATGGAAATTTCACAAGTTCAACTCCAGACTCTCAATTGGTATTACAAGGAACACAAGTAGAGAGTAGCCAAAGGTTTATCAGTTTATAGATTATTTCAATTGTCTGTGTAGAAACAAGCTGTGTAGTAATGCTTTTGATCTGTTTAGCATTTCTGATGCGGTAGCAGGTTATGCTGCTGTTCTGAGGCCATTTCTCATTAAAACAGGAGTTCTCTTGGTATTTTATCACTTTGCTTCAAGTCTGAACCAGAACCAGGAAGTGCAGAGGTATGTAAAATTAAAATTAACAATGTAGATTTTTAGGATCTCAGAAGAGGTTCATTTGGATTAGATTTAAGCTTTGAACAAAATTGCAGGACTGCTCCTGAGTTTTTGGAAGCTCTAAACTACTTCACTGATGCCTAATGATCCAGTAAAAAAAGGGAGCACTTACTTATTCCGGCACTAATGCCTTACATATCGTGAACATGAAACCAAAGCCTGAGAGAATATGAAAGTAAAAACACTCTCCTGGAAAATCACCATGTAAAATTACTGTGAAATAGATCAATTTTTGCATGCTGAAATATATCCAGATACATATAGCCATACAAGGTTGGATCCAAAGTCATTGAAGTTTATGCACTATTCCTATTGACTTGAATGAGTTTTGGATTGGAGCCATGGAAGTACAACCTGGATGGAGCTACTATAAGATGGGTGCAAAACTGGTTGGATAACCACTCCCAGAGAATAGTTGTCAATGGTTCACGGTTACGCTGGAAGGGCATAATGAGTGGGGTACCACAGGGATTGGTTCTGGGTCCAGTTCTCTTCAATATTTTCATCAATGATTTAGGTGATGGCACAGAGAGCACACTTATAAAGTTTGCCAATGATACCAAACTGGGAGGGGCTGAAAGTGCTTTGGAGGATAGGATCACAATTCAAAACGATTTGGATAAACTGGTGACATGGTTTGAGGTAAATAGAATGAAATTCAATAAGGACAAATGCAAAGTGCTCCACTTAGGAAAGAACAATCCATTGCACACGTGCAAAATGGACAATGATTGCCTAGGAAGGAGTACTGCGGAAAGGGATCTGGGTGTCATAGTGGACCACAAGCAAAATATGAGTCAACAGTGTAACACGTTGCAAAAAAAGAAAACACCATTCTGGAATGTATTAACAGGAGTATTGTAAGAAAGACTCATAGACTTTAAGGTCAGAAGGGACCAGTACGATCATCTAGTCTGACTTCCTGCAAAATGCAGGCCTCAAGACCTCACCCCCTCACTCCAGCAATAGGCCACCAACCTATGACTGAGTTATTTACCTCCTTAAATCATGATTTAAGGACTTTAAGATACAGAGAATTCACCGGTAGGTGAGCCATGCCCTGTGCTACAGAGGAAGGTGAAAACCCCCCAGAGCCCAGGCCAAGAAAGACATGAGAACTAATTATTTCGTTCCACTCTGCCCTGATTAGGCCTCAACTGGAGTATTGTGTCCAGTTCTGGGTGACTCATTCAGGAAAGATGTGGAGAAAATTGGAGAAAGTCCAGAGAAGAGCAACACGAATGATTAAAGATCTGGAACACTTGACTTATGAGGGAAGATTGAAAGAGCTGGGTTTGTTTAGTATGGAAAAGAGGAGACTGAGAGGGGACATGATAACAGTTTTCAAGTACCTAAAAGGTTGTCATGAGGAGGAGAGAGAGAAAATTTGTTCTCCTTAACTGCTGATGATGAGACAAGAAGCAATGGGCTTAAATTACAGCAGCGAAGGTTTAGGTTGGACATTAGGAAAAAATTCCTAACTGTCCGGGTGATTAACCACTGGAACAAGTTGCCTAGGCAGGTTGTGGAATCTTCATCATTGGAAGTTTTTAAGAGCAGGTTAGACAAACACCTGTCAGGGATGGTTTAAGAGGGTACTTGGTCCCTGCCATGAGTGCAGGGGTCTGGACTCGATGACCTCTCTTCCAGGTTCTAGGATTCTATGAAAAATTGCTCTCTTCAAAACCTAGTGTATGACTCTACACAATGCAGTCTTTCCATGTGATTACATTACATATACTGCAAGCTTTTGCCATTTATTCCTACAAACTGCACTGTGGCCCTGAACCAACAAACCAGCCATGTCTAGAAATTCCATTGACTTAATCATAGGAGAGAGATGCTTGGGTGCACGCATGCACACAAAGTCTATGTCTACACTTGCACTTTTAAGTCGACTTTAAGTCGACTTAAGCCAAGCTTAAGTCGACTTAATTTACCAGTGTAGACGCAGCCAAAGAGAGAGAGAAATTTATGGGACTGGGTCCTATATCTAGTGCCATCATGATATCCACTCCTTACATCAGTGACTTTTTAATATAGTTTGAGTAAATCAATATTTATCCCAACTCCACTTAAACATTTGTCCTCACCACTACCATGATTCCTTGTTTCAACATCCTTGAAGAGGAAGAGAAGAACTTTTTCTGCAGTTAATAAGTTGTTTGCACTGTGATTGGGAAATAGAACACTTTATGTAAGTAATTGGAATTACTATTTATCCCTTTAGTATTGTGGCTGGTTGTATATTAGCATTTTCATTGACTTGTAGTGTATTGTAAGGTAGTGCACCCAGAGTACCTTGTGTCAGGGTGTGATCTGAAAAGATTCTGTGTCTCCTGTGCCTCCTGTGAAGCAGGGAAGGACTATCCCCATTTTACAGATGGGGAACCTGAGACAGGTTGATTATGTGATTTATCCACTGTCAGACAGGAACTCTTTGGGCCAGGCAGAAATTGAACACAGCTCCCTCTAGTCTCATTAGATTAGATCTGAAGGATGGTTAGGGCATTAGCCCTTGCTAGGGCATTGAGACTTGATTTCAATTTCCTTCTCCACCACAGACTTCCTATATGGCTTTGGGCAAGTTACTTTAGTTCAGATTTACAAAGATTTTCAAGCGTCTAAAGATGCAGATCATTGGTAGCTAGTGGAATTTTCCCAAGTGCCTACACATCCAACCCGTACTGAAATGAAAGGGAGTTCGATCCCTAGGGGTTGCTGAAAATCCTACTAAGCACCTATCTTCATCTTTAGGAGCCTAAGTACTTTTAAAAATCTAGCCCTTACACTTTGTGTGTCCCAGTTCCACGTCTGTAAAATAGCGTTAATAGCACTTCCTTATCTTGCAGCCTCTTGTGATGACAAACGCCCTAACAATTGAGAGTCACTCAGATACTGTGGTAGTGGAGGGAGGTCATGTAAGTACCTAAGGCTGATAAACCGTCCTCCTTACTGGTAGCATAATTTGCTTCCCCTGACGGTGAATGCTTTTGCTAGGGCTTTTTTTAAATAAAGTTCTGCTAGGTCAAGGTTCTGTGCCAGCAGGAAGTTGAATCTTTGTGCCCTGGCCTCAGTCACATGACAGATCTGTGTCCCCCGACTCCAGCAGCTGCTGTTACACCCATGACAGTTAATCCGGTCCTACTGCTCTTTTTTACTGTATGCTAACCAAAAGCGAATGGTAAAACAAAATGAGCTACTGGTTTCTTATATTTGCAGAATATAAATAAGTTAGATAAAAACATAAAATATTCTTCCTGAAAGGTTGCAACACAGCATTCCTTTATTTCTTAAAATCCAGAATCTTCACATGTGAGAACCAAAGGAGACCGAGAAAGCAGGCTGCTTAAAAGGCCGAGAGTCAAGGCTCACCCCACCTTTCTCTTGGTTCTTGGCAGACTGTCTCTGAAGATCCAGTTGCACACTTCCTTACAGAGCCCCCTAGCTGGTAAGCAGGACCAGGAAAATCCTTGGCTATGTCTACACTGGCAAGTTAGTTCGAATTAAGGAAGCTTAATTCGAACTAACTAAAGCCATGGCTACACTAGGCTTTAGTTAGTTCGAATTAAGGGCTTCCTTAATTCGAACTAATAAGTTCGAATAGGGTATTCGAACTAAAGGGTTAATTCGAACTAACTAGTTTGAATTAACTAATGTGGCCATGTTAATTCGAGCTAATTTCTTAGTTCGAACTAACTGGCCATTGAAATGAATGGGGATCGCTTATTCGAACTAAGCAAGTGCCATGTATGGCACTTGCTTAGTTCAAACTAACTTTTTCTAGTTCGAATTAAGTTAATTTGAGCTAACTAAAATTAGTTTGAATTAGTTAGTTCGAACTAACTAATTCGAACTAATTATAGCAAGCGTAGACATAGCCCTTGAGAATTTAAAGTGGAGAGCTTATAATTTTAATACAGTTTCAATACACCACAGGATCAGCTTCTGTCTCTCTGAAGTTGGTATTCACTTTCTTGGCCTTGCAGTTAACTACAAAATATGTTAAATTTGCATCAGCTTCAGAGGAGAGCCATTGAAGAAAGAAGCATGTTATAAAGGAAATAGGGTGGACTTGGCTTGCCCCTGTTGCATGTTTTCATTGTCTCTCTAATGCTCTTTCTTCTTTGATCAACAACCTGGCTTATTGGTTCAATCAATACACAAATGATTATTATTTTTGAAATTGGTGATGGACTCAGATCCAAAACCTGGATTTAAATTTGAGTGTTTGGGATCTAGATACCACTTAGAACTTTCCTGAAATTCATGGAGTTTGAAGTTAGCCCAATGTAATGAAAGACCCAAGCTGCAAACTCTGATTCAAATTGAGTTATTGGGGGGGGGTTGTTTTTTGATTCAGACCTATATCCAACAAGAATATTCTTTTTGGAATCATCTCCTTCCATCTAGCCCCTGCAGGAATTTTGTTAGGTTTAAGAATTTCTCTTTCACTATACCTAATTCCTGCTTTTCTTTCTCCTTCCTCAATTTTACTATTTGAAAATGAGGTTTCCTGTGCCTCATTTTGTGCCTGAGCAGTGATAAATGAAAGGAGCATTAATCATAAACTGTAACACAACAGGAGTCAGTTTGGCTTCAAGTCAACCTCTCCTGGTAAAGGAGGAGAATATATAATCCCCATGGATTACGCCCAGAGAATATTTGCGTCACTTGCATTGCCTGAACTTGTACTTCAACTATTCCTCCTTCTCACCACCCCCCGACTCCTGCCAAACAATTATTTTTTTTAATTATTCCTGTAGAGAGGGACAGTGTTGAAAGCTTGTGTCATAGACTTATGCAGTTATGTGGAGTTTAGCCTTCATTTTATAGGGAGCAATAAACTGTGACCAATTTGATTTGGCACATTAGTTCAAAGCATGTATGCTTTTAATATACGAAGTGTAACCCTAAGAACCCTTCAATGCCAACTGGCAAAAGGATTAACTGATGGTAACAGCAAACTCGTAACACACTGCTTTCATAGTATTTACCCCAAAATGGCTCTGTGAGGTGTCTAGTGGAAGCTTATGTCAGTCACACTGATCTTCATAATTCATGGGGTATGTACAGGTGATATTTAAGAAATCGTAGGTATGTCCTGAAAGTCTGTTTTAGAATCTGTGTCCCAGGTAGGGTTTGCAATCAGGTTTTGACAGATAAAGGGGTGTGAAATCACCTGCCTGAGTTAATATGTAAATTAAGAATTGTAAAGCCATCAGAAAAGAAGCATCATTTATTTATATGTGAAAGTTGGCAGGAGAAACAGGTTGACAGAGGGAAGAGAAACAAGAGTGTGATGGAAGAGGTGTTGGAGACAGCACCCTGGGAAAGAAACCATAAGGAGTCATCCTGACTCTAGGGACAAAAACAATGGGGTATAAGGGGAAAGCACCGTGACGCCTCTTTTATCTTGCACTTCACAGGTAACTGATCACTTTGATTAAACTCACGAAAACAGAATTTCAACCAACTTTGGTTGAAATGCTGCAAGAAAGGACATAGGTGAGAAGTTGGGTTTAGTCAAGGTTAGCCTGTTAAAGGCAAGACTTGGTCTGGCAGCAGTGTTATACTTCTTCTTTTCTTTGTAAACGGCTGTTCTTATTACCCTTGCACACTATCTCTTAAATCTTTACCATTGTTAACAAACGTTTGCTTTTGCTATAAATAGATTATAGGGCTGTGGTGTTATTGGAGGTGGGACTCAGCTGAATCAAAATCAACAAGGAGTCCTGTGGCACTTCTAAAGACTAACAAATGTATTTATCGCATGAGCTTTCATGGGAGATAATCCCACTTTCTCAGATGCTTCAAAGTGGGATTTTCTCCCACAAAAGTTCATGCAATAAATACATTTGTTAGTCTTTAAAAGTGTCACAGAACTCCTTGTTGGTTTTTGCTGAACTAGACTAACATGGCTACCCCTCTGGAACTTGTCCGCTGAATCAAGAGCATGTGCGTGTGTCAGTATGTAGGTATGTAATTCATCAGGAACTCTTTTATACCAGCAAGAAGTGGCAATTTTTCATTTCAAATTTTATTTGATTTTGTATTCCTTAAAGAGGTCCATTAATTTAGTCCTGATGAAAGGGGCAGGATTTGACAACCTTAGATTGAAGATCTCCCCCATTGAATACGTATAGCATAAACAGTAGCAGTTCAAGTTTCCTCCTTCACCACACTGAAGTTTGAAGAGAAGGACTCATGAACTTGAATTTGATTCACTATTGTTGACCTTTTGCACCTCACCAAAGCAATCCTTGAAGTATTTCAGCTAGAGATGGGACCATGCTGTAAGGTCAGATCTGGATCTAAACTTCTCCAAAATGGGAGGGGAGGGGAATACTGTGACTCTAGCAGGCCAGATGCCAGCTCTTGTCCAGGCAGCAGGCATTGGCTAAGGGCTGACTTCTGGGTTATGTTTGGTCTGTTAGAGCTAGAAACCAGCTGCACAGTTCAGATCAGATTCAGAACTCTTGCAAGAATAAGAAGGACTAAGAAGCAGGATTTTAGTTTGGGCTCATCTCTCAGTTCAATGTTTTTATTTTTTTTTTTAAAAAAATATCACACCTGATATATATAAATACACACATAAGGGACCAGAATCTGATCTCATTTAATCTCTTCAAAGTAAAGAGTGATGTCAGTGAAGTTATTCAAGATACATCTTGCTTTGGAAGTGAGATGAGAATCTGGGCCTATTGGCCTTGCTGCTTCCATACTTCCCAAATTAATGCTGGCTGGGTTCTCACTGGGGAATTGAAATATGCCACCAGTTTCCAGCGAGTCAATAAGCCTCCTTGACTCTTGCATTCCTGCAGAGAGGCCAGCCGTCGTCCCTTTGGGGAGCACACGTCTTGGCACTCTTGGCACTCAAACAATGCTTGCTTCCTGAAAGTAAGTCTGAGGGAGTAAGGTGAAAATGTCACCTTGGCTGTCTCTCACTATATGGGGCTAAAGGAGCTGGTCAGGCATAGAAGGGGAGTGAATTATGGCCTCTTCCAAGGGTACCACACTGGTGGGCACTTCCCAGAAGTTCTGAGTCAGCCAGGAGTCTTTCTTGGGGCTCTCTGCACTCTGCCTGAAAGAAGGCACTCTCCAGCCTTTAAATAGTAATCCCACTGGGGGAAGGACAGAAAGGGGAATTAAAATATTGCCAATGCCAAGCAATGAAAAATCATGTCAGACTCCCCAGATTTAGGAGATTTGTTTTAAAATAATGAGATTTTTAAAATGTCAGGTTCTCTTTACTTGCCGTCTCGGTTTTGGGTCTTTAGGATTTATGTTGTCAAACTGTTCTCCTGAGCTGCAAGGGCTAGAAGTTCACTTAAAAAGAAAGAAAGCGGAGAAGCTGAGATTCTCATGACTTCACTTGACTCCAGGAGCAGGAGCTTTAAAAAATGATATCACAAGACTCATGATAAAAGCGCGAGCAGTGGCAGCACTAGGAGTGAAGGGTGCGGAAACGTTTTATATCTAAATATAAGGGAGGAGCATCTAGCAAAAGAACAGGAATTAAGGGGTGGAAGTTCTCTAGATTACCTCTGTTATAGATGGAATTTATCCTTCTGTCAGCTCACTACTCAGTGGGGCATAAGCCTGGTGGTAGATTTCCATGCACCTGACTTCAACCTTCATGTACACACCATGGTTGATGATAGGTCTCTGAAAGTCTTGATATTCCTCCTTGTCCATAAGTATTTTGGTCTCGTATAATAGGCATTTAGTTCTGTAGAACTAAGTGCATTAGCTAATAAATGAGCCACCATTTGCAAATCTCTTACTCTATTAGTTATGTTATATATATAAAAAGACAATGTGTGCTAGGAACATCTTTGTTTTAACTTTGAACTGTATCTGTTCTTTGGCATTAGTGAGTTTTGACATCTGCAACTAAAACAGTTTAAATGAGTGTGTGTTTTTTTTTCCTTTTTCTTTTAGTTACTAAGTGTTTTCTCTGGCAAAAAAAATTATAAGCATTTTGACTTTAGATACTGTACTTGTCACTGTGTGTGGGGTGAAATTAAAACTTAAATAAACCATTTCTGATCTTACCAAAGAAGTGTTTTAAATGGAAGGTTTGTGTTTGCCTGAAACAGTACAGTACTTATCCAATTGTCTTTGTGTGGCTTTTTAATAGTTTGCATTTACATTTCTTTTACGCTCCTGATGAGCCTTTAATATTTTCTCCCCTTTCTGGGTGGCCTTTTTGCTGTGAGCCATAGGGGAGACTCTACATTTGTTTTGCTTCCCCCCAAACTTCACTACAAAGCTTTACTGAGTTTACTCAGTAGTTGTGTAGACTGGGGCATAATTGGACATGTGCAAATTTAAGCTACTCCATCTAGCTTGGCACTTCACCCTACAGAGTGTCATGCCATTGCACGGTGACATTTCTGTTCCTCCTTATAGAAATTGTTGTTTGTAATATCCCCAGGGGGTAGATGAAATGAGACAACATAATGAGTGTTAACATATTTAGCGTAGGATTTTCAAAAGCTCCCAGCTTTGGCCTAACTTTACACCCTTTGAAGCCAATGGAAGCAAAGTTAGGCCTATGTCTGGGCACTTTTAAAGAGCCCATCCTAAATATTTGCTGCTCTTAAGAAAACCTCTAAAAGAACTGTGTTCCCAGTTGTATGTATTGTGCACTCTAGCCTTTGCATTCTCCCTGTCCGTGTGGAGGTGCTACGCAAATTCTAGAGCAGTGGATTTCAAACTTAGGGTTGGGACCCAGTCCTGGGTCGCAGACCCCCAGGCACTGGGTTGCGGCACCCCCTGCTGCCGCTGCCAAAAGACTGGAATGCATTTCTGAAAGATGTAATTATTGGGTTGCAGGCATAAATGATTTTTTTCAACTGTGTCCCGATTAAAAAAAATGTTTGAAAACCACTGTTCTATGGTGAACTGGAGTTGCTACATTAAATATCAGTGTGGCATAAAGGCACTGACTGGGAGGAAGGGAGAGTGATCTACTTGCTTTTGGTCAATACTAATCCACATATTAGCCATGGATTATAGAAAAGATACGATGGTGCATGATGCATGTCTCTTGGAAAGCAAACAAAGCTCATTCAGGAAATGAGGATATGATTCTTACATTGTTGATTTCTGTTAGAAATATTTTGTATTCGACCAAGAAAGCAACCTATAGCAGTCCTGGGGAGTGACGTACCAAATTTACTCTCCAAAATAAGGATGCTGCCTGTTAGCAGAGCCCCGCTTCACCTTGCCTTATGCTGTGCTGAACAGGGGTGTTAAAATGAATTGATAAGGGCTGACATTGTTCAGTGCCAGAACTTGACCATTGGTTCCTAGCGGTCAAAGATAAAGTAAGTGACGTTGATCTGAAGTAGAATTTGGTATGTGCTACTAATTGAGCTGGTTGAGAACAAAAACATTTGGGCCCATTAATTAAGCTGTTAAGACTTATAAATGTTATCACATTCCAAAAGCGTTGCAGACATGTATGCAATGATCTTCAAAGCTAAAAGCCACCACCATTCTGAGCATAATCTCTCTACTGAGTGACTCTTGCAGATAATGGAATATATTGGTAGTGTTTATTCTCCATGACTCTTGGCACTAAAGAGGCTCTCTGAAAGGTTGATCTTCCAACACACCAAAAGAAGCCAGCATTACATTTAAAATGCAACCTTGTATGAAAATAACTTTTTGATCGCTCAACAGAGGGCTTTGGTTAGCTCAAAACGTGCAGATTAAAGTGGCCTATCACAGTAGATGTCCAAATTTCAGTCCACTGAATTGGGCGCTTGACAGTTTACACCCTTTGAAAAATCCAGAAATACATTGAAGAGGACATAACCTAAAACCCAGCCTTCCTACAAGCCTGAAATGTTTTTAGTGCATGTGATGTTCTCCCTTCCGTAGACGCCTACACCAATTGCAGTCCGTGACATTACACTCATTTACACTGACTGAGCATCCGGTTTATCATCTGCTACTTAGATCATTTATTTAAAAAAATACACATTCAGGACAACATCCTTACATGCCATGGGAGTCAAGTATAATAAATGTAAAGATTTATTTGTATTTAGAGCCCAAATTACTTGCATTAGCTGCAGTTTTCCCACCTCCTCTGCATTTTATGACACTAGAAAATTGCTATATAAAAAATTAGGGTGGAGGTATTAGAAAGACAGAGCGATGATAACCTCATAAAGCAGTGTGTGTTATTGTAGCTGCTTGATACAGCCCTTTGTCATATGAAGTCCTGGCATATTTCAATAAGCGTAGCCTATGTTTTTAACTGTAATGTCAAAATAGTTGTTAAATGGAAAACAGGTCTTTATTATGAAGATAGACTTTCCTTGATACATTTAGGCAGCTGGAGCCAGTGCTTACTTTTCGCTAATCATTCTGGTCATTTTCATGAAGATGTCATGCAATGTAAAAGCAGAGAGGTAACTTGTCTTATTTTTCCTATTCTTTTCCAACTAACTTTTAAAACCACAAAAAAAGGAATTAGTTCAGGGGGAAAAGAGCCACTTATCTTTTCATAAGGAAATTATCATTCTTACATGAAAACTTTGCTGACTGCTTATATAAGGAGACTGTCTTGGAGATACTAAGGCCTGGTCTGTATTTACTGGGAAATTCGGCACCAGTCAATGGGAGTTATGCAAGTTATATAGAATAGCTTGTGTAACTTACACAGACTTCCTAAATCCTCTTCTGTACACCTTCTCCACTACAGTGCACTGATGGGGAATGTGTACCCATTGATGCAGTACTATGCTGTTTTTGGAGGTGGTTTTATTGAATTGACTTCTGGATCAACTGAGCAGGTCTTCACTTCCACTCAATTAATCCGGATCTGATGGCTGTGAATTTGCTGCTGTCAGTGAAGGCATACCCTCAAATGGTGATACAGCTGTAAAATCAGTGAACGGATTTGTGAGAAGATGGACTTGTTGATGTAAGCCTCCTGTGTTCCTTGTTGGACATTAAACACTCATGGTGAAAATCTGCCCCTATTGAAATTCATGGGGAAACTCCTTTTGACGTCAGTAGGACCAAGATTTCACCCTTTGGGGCTGTTCCTATAGTATAAGCTCAAGTAAAACACCTGCTGAGTGCAACTGTAGCTACTCAGTAGCACATCAGTCTACCATTAAGTCAGGACAGTGTGTACATTAATACTCAACTCTATCCGGTGTTTGTCATCCATAGATCTCAAAGTACTATACAGTGGCAAGTAAGTATCATTATCCCCATTTGATACAGGAAAACCAGGGCATAGAGCCATTAAGCAACTTGTCCAGGTTTACACAGCATGGCATTGGGTCAACCAGGAATAGATTTCTGGTTATAATCATATTTAAGGCAAAACCCTTGTTGATTGTTGTACTAGTGTTTTTCTGCGGCGTCATTCCACCAGTTCAGTTAGTCTTTGTATTCTTGACTTTGTCTTTTTATTTATTAGACTTTAATAAAAGATTTTTAAACAAAGAATTAAGTCGGAGTCAGACAGACCAAATAAAGGAGTTAGCACTGAAAACCCACCATATCGTATTATCAGGCATAGGTATAATTATTCTAGATATTCTAATCTGATAGAGGAACTACACACAGTATCAAGGCGCCCTCCCTTGAAGATCCACAACAAATGTAGTATAGTAATGTTTTACTGATATACACCTTGGACTCTGCCTCAAATGCAATATAAAGCAGCTATGGAAATTGAACCCTATATAATCTAGCTCAGAACCGTTGGCTAAAATCATCTACTGCTGCTATGTGGAAACAAAGGTTTATCTAATAGACACGCAGTCTCTTGTGTTATCATCCAGTATACTAGAATGGAGGATTTGTCCACAGGCTGCTTTGTGGTAAGATACAGACAGTACACAAGAGGGTTGGTTTTCCTCTTTCACTACAGTATCCAAATTAATATTTCCTTTTATCCTATAAACCAAGAAATTTGTTAGGAAAATCAAGATTCTCTAATATATTGATTAGTATTCTTAAATAACATAAAATCTGTTCTTTTTATCAATTCTTGGCAAATGTATCAGCTCTTGGTGGGTCAGCTGAAAGCTGACACAAAGTTCTGTATATGGATCCACCGTTAGCCTAGAAACCTAAATCACACAATTGTTCTGGATTTATGACCACATGGTTCCCCTCCACCATTCATTATTTTCAATAAACTTACTTGCTCCATCACACTGAGTGTTTTGTGCTTATAACTGTGGAAATGAATAAGGTGTAGGAGCATCAGATTTTCGTTTTTAAAGGTGTTGGGGGAGAGGAGAAAAATGAAGTGTTTAATCGGGAGACAGCTTAATGTGATTATTTCTTATTTTGTGTCAGTTGTATTCTTGACACTGCAGAAAACATGGATGAGACAAAGTCCCTGCCCCAAAGGGTGTACTCTCTACAGGTTCTTTTATACCATATAGAGACAAACATCTACTGGCAGTATTGGAGAGAATAGCTCAGAAGCAACACTTAGTTCATCTTTTTGAAAGGTCTGGAATGTTCTCCTCTAGAGGTGGACGTCTGGGTGCTAATAGGTGCCTGTTGTTTCTGTCTGTCACAAATTTTTTGGAAGAGCTACAGATTCCCATGTGAAGCTGAAGTAAGGTCAGTTGTTTGTTGTGATAAACTGAGATTCACCTTTCCAAGACCTGATCTTGGTTTAGAAAAGTAGTTTAGTGAGAGTGATCTAACATGGGATTTTGTGTCAAAATAATTAATGTTTTAAATAGGAAAATCTCTAAATGTTCAGGAGATGCGTGACAGTATTGGGTGCTTGCTGAAGTCTTCTCCCTATCTATGGATGTACGTATCAATCTAGGAATGTATGTGATACTCGTCGCTGGTGTTCCTCCCCCTGCCCGATTCTTCTCTAAACCTCTCTTGGCCCATACTGGAGTCAATCCTAACCTAGTCTAGACTGAGTATCCCTACATAAGACTAATATTTCTCATTGCCTTGAGCAGACTCCCTACCTTTGATACTCAACCACATCTATGGTAGCATCTTGGCAGGCCTTGGATTGCTAAGGCCAGTGTTGCTGCACAGTGCATTTTGTGCCTGTAATACTAAAGAGATTCAGAGACATCTGATTGACTTATCAGAATCTGCTTAGACCTGCTAAGAATCTGCAAAATATGTGGCAGAATAGCACCAAAGGCAACTAAGCAAAGTAGATCTTAGCTGCTGGTGAAAGGGGTCTCTTACTTTTGTCCTAGCCTTCAAGAAAATCCAATTGTGTTCAGCCTATTGCTTAGTTTTCTGTGGTCATTCACTCTTCTCAAGTTCTAAACCCAGCACTTTATTTTCCATACTATAGTATTCATACTGTTGCAAAAGCAAAGTATGTAGTTAGAAACAAAAAGATCCCCTGACCTCTCCCCCCCCCCCGCCCCCTTCCCCCCCCAAGATTCATTCCTAAATGTTGCCTTTTTAGTTTATAAATGCCACTGTGTTATCCAGAGGTCAGGTTTGTTAGTTGCTGTGGAATTCAGTAGTGTGCTGCCTTTTTTATTTTTAATCAATCGTATAGCAATGTAGCTGTGCATTTTCGAAAGTGGTTTCAGAGCACATTACAAGCTGATTTTATTTTCATAGAATGGAAGGCTCTGATTTGAGATCCAGATACTTTTTGTGATCACAGAAAATTCTCCAGAGACTTTCATAGCTTTGTGAATAAAGGATTGGCCTCGAACCAAACCAAACCAAGCTAAATGAGGATGCTGGTCTCAGCTGAGTTGCTAGCAAGCTTTAGCCTGCATTACAAATTCATCACACGCAATTATGTGCAATTTTGTTCAATTGCCCAGCCCCTGTTTAGGAGAGGCCCCCTGGACTGAGCTACAGAAGAGACTGAATTACTTCCCATGCCTAGAGGGAGCAGTAGTTGTAGGTCAAGAGCGTATCATGGACACAGATCAGCATTGTCAAGCTCTCCTTGATTTACCAACTGTTGTGTAGTAACCAAACAAAGGACAAATGTGAAGTCTCTACAGGGATCCAGTAATCATGGGAGGGTGCACACAGCAGGCCTTTCTCTCGCTTCTCTTTGTCAGGTTCACTGTGTACTTCACTTGTTTATGTTAAATAAGCTCTGGATTCACACCTATGTGGCAGTTTTTTTAGCTCTCTTTCAGATGTCACCAGTCTACATTAGACCTGATTCAGTACTGTCCAAATGTGGGTTAAGAATATGAGAATCCCAGCTAGAGTTGTCTTTTCCATAAAACTTTACAAGATGTCAACGCACTTCCTGTTCCACACTGGAACAGAATCGACTCTTTGTGGGTTTGTTTGTTTTTCTTCCCTCAAAAAGAAAGAAATTAGGTGGACTTCCTTGAAATAATTTTCAACATTAACTCTTTTAAAATAAAGTTCTTTGTTTGGGAATGCATGGTGTTCAATGGATTGTAACGCACCCTGAGGTCCTTTACCAAAATATAAAGGTAAGGCTTTTAAAGAATAAGACAATGGGTGAAATTAATCAGTGGGGTAACTCTGCTGATTTCACCAGTGTTATTCTAGGGAAGAACAGAGCCAGCAGTTCGTGAAGTTTTTGGTTTTTGTAGCTTGTCTATATCTTTATCCTTGCTGAGACTGTTTTTAAACCTTTTGAACTGGGTTACAAGAGTTAGTAGTTTCTTTCACTTTGTCCAGTTTAAATCCATTTTTTCTTTGCATTAGTGATAGCAACCTTCTTTCCACCTTGACTTCAGAATTGGATCTTGTAATAACCTTGAATGCCAAATGCTATATGTACATTTACAGTGATATCCACAAAGTTAAAAGGGAAGAGGGTGAGAGTTGGTGTGAACTGCAACCAGATCGGTGATTAGCACTAGTCTGTTGGAGATGGGCAAGTACATCAATATTGTAAATAGGTTCTTCGGAAAATGTATTACTATAGTGCATGCATATGAAAGAAAAGGTCTTTTGAAATGTGTTACTAATTGTTTGTGTTCCTCCTTAAGGGTTCTGCATTTTTGTTAGGAGGAGCTGCCTCTTTCTTCAACCTTTCCTTTTGTGTGATTGAACACTGTCTTGAAAAAGCATCATTAAATTCATATCCTGTGTATGTTGGGCTTAAATGCTTTACAAACCCAGATCTGTCACCACGTGCACTGGTAGAGTGCAGGATGATATGCTTGTGTAGGCTCACTAGGGAACCTTTACTGCAGCAGGGTATCTGAACAGCTTTCATTGACACACCAAACCAAATAAGGCTGTCAGAACCTCTGCACCACCAACTCTGTATGGTGCAGCTTAAAATGTTTGCCTGCTTTCCTGTTGTTTAAAGGAATGCATACGATAGTGGTATTCCGATTGACAAAGTAGGGACAAGAGGCAGCAATTCCCATGTCACAAAGCTCTATGTATTCTTAGATGTTTTTATTTTCCCTCCCTGGGCAGAACACACTCATTTTCATCTTACTGTATACTTGTGTAACTTTTTGGTTTTCTTTGTAATGTAGCTCACATGATCTAAAACATGGTGCATTTGGCTGGCTTTTGTGTATGTGTACCAAGGCAATCTGCTCTAGTGGGTCTGTTAGGTCTTCTTAAGTGTTTTAACTGCCTGCTCCTTTAGTGTTCCAAGGCCTGAAAGGAAGAGGTAAGTGCTACACAAGTAGAGGGGCACCAGTAGTGCAATGAGAGCGACTAGGGGCATGAAGGAAGCTACTCAGATTGTTTAATCTGAAAGGGGACAAATAAGGGGGAGTGTGAAAGATGGACATAAAATGCCTGGTGTAAAGAAAGTAAATCAGGTGCTCTCGTTTACATAGTACAAATGAGACTTGCCAAGAAACTGAGAAAAATGCATTGAAAACTGATTATGGCAGTCAAGGCAGAGATGGACTCCACCTATCCAGGAAGGGGAAGAGCGTATTTGGAAGCAGACTGGCTAACCTGGTGAGGAGGGCTTTAAACTAGGTTCAAAGGGGGAAGGTGACCAAGGTCCACAGGTAAGTAAAGCTGAGGGAGACCTGGGGGAAGGGAGGGAACTTGGGGGATGCTGGGGCTGTAACAGCAGGAATAAAAGAGAGGGTAGTTGGAACTCGGGGGGGGGGGGGTCAAATAATTGCTTTTTATTTCCTGATGAAGTCATAATACCTCAGGCGAGTGGGGAAGGAGGACACCGGGAGAAATTGCAAGGAGGAAGATGTGACAGAAGGAAGAATCGACAGGGCAAAGTAGAGCAATGGGCCCAGTATCTTAGGTGCCTGTACACAAATGCGAGGAGCCTGGGAAACAAGCAGGAAGAATTGGTAGTACTGGCACAGACAAGGAACTATGATATAATTGGAATAACAGAAACGTGGTGGGATAACTTGCATGACTGGAGCACTGCCATGGAAGGATATAAATTGTTCAGGAAGGACAGGCAGGGAAGAAGGGGGGGAGGAGTAGCGCTATATGTAAAAGAGCTGTATGACTGCTCGGAGCTCCACTATGAAAGTGGAAACAAGATGGTTGAAAGTCTGTGGGTTAAGTTTAGGGGAGAATGCAACAAGGGGGATGTTGTGGTGGGTGTCTGCTGCAGACCGCCAGACCAGAAAGAAGAGGTGGATGAGGCATTCTTTGGACAACTAACAGAAGTTTCCAGATCGTCGCAGGCCCTGGTTCTTATGGGGGACTTCAATTATCCTGATGTCTGCTGGGAAGATAATACAGCAGTGCACAGGCAATCCAAGAAGTTTTTGGAGAATATTGAGGACAACTTCCTAGTACAAATGCTGGAGGAACCAACTAGGGGCCTTGCACCTCTAGACCTATTGCTCACAAACAGAGAAAATTGATCGGGGAAGTAGAAGTAAATGGCAACCTGGGCAGCAGCGACCATGAGATGGTAGAGTTCAGGATCCTGATCAATGGAAGGAAGGAAAGAAGCAGAACACACACCCTGGACTTCAGAAAAGCAGATTTTGGCTCCCTTAGGGAGCTGATGGGCAGGGTACCATGGGAGGCTGATCTGAAGGGGAAAGGTGTCCAAGACAGCTGGCTGTATTTTAAAGAAACCCTGTTAAAGGCACAGGAAGATAACATTCCGATGTGCAGAAAGAACAGAAAATGTGGACGGCGACCAGCGTGGCTTAGCAGGGAACTCTGCGGGGAGCTGAAACATAAAAGGGAAGCTTACAAGAAGTGGAAGCTTGGACAGATGAGAAGGGAGGCATATAAAGATATTGCTTGGGACTGCAGGGATAAAATCAGAAAGGCCAAAGGACAGTTGGAGTTGCAGCTAGCAAGAGATGTGAAGGATAACAGAAAGGGGTTCTATAAGTATATCAGCAACAAGAAAAGGATCAGAGGTGGTGTAGGTCCCTTACTGAATGGGGCAGGCATCCTCGTGGAGGATGATGCGGAAAAGGCTGAAGTACTCAATGCTTTTTTTACTTCAGTCTTCACAGGGAGGGCCAGCTCCCAGGCTACTACACGGGGTAACGCGGAATGGAGAGAAGAGTGGCCCTCGGTGATGGAAAGTCAGGTTAGGGCCTTAATGAAATTGGATGTGCACAAGTCCATGGGGCCGGATGAACTGCATCCGAGGGTGCTGAGGGAGTTGGGGGAAGTGATTGCAGAGCCGCTGGCCATTATGTTTGAGAACTTGTGGCAAACGGGGGTGGCCCCGGAGGATTGGAAAAAGGCAACTATAGCACCTATCTTTAAGAAAAGGAAAAAGGAGGATCTGGGGAACTACAGACCGGTCAGCCTCACCTCAGTCCCTGGGAAAATCATGGAGCAGGTCCTCAAGGAATCCATCCTGAAACACTTGGAGGAAAATAGAGTGATCAGGAACAGTCAACATGGATTCACCAAGGGCAAATCGTCCCTGACCAACCTGATTTCCTTCTATGATGAGATGACTGGATTTGTGGATGCGGGAAGAGCCGTTGACATGGTATACCTTGACTTTAGCAAGGCTTTTGTTATGGTTTCCTACAGCATTCTCATCGGCAAGTTAAGGAAGTATGGGTTGGACGAGTGGACCGTAAGGTGGATCGAAAACTGGTTAGATCAACGGGCTCAGCAGGTAGGAATCAATGGCTCGATATCTGGTTGGCAACCGGTAACGAGTGGAGTGCCTCAGGGGTCGGTCCTGGGGCCGGTTCTATTCAACATCTTCATTAATGATCTTAATGATGGAATAGATTGCGTGCTTAGTAAGTTTGCGGATGACACCAAGTTGGGGGGGAATGGTAGATACTCTGGAGGGCAGGAACAGGATCCAGGGAGACTTGGATAAATTGGAACACTGGGCTGGAAGAAACCTCATGAGGTTCAACAAAGACAAGTGCAAAGTCCTGCACTTAGGACGGAAAAATCCCATGCACTGCTACAGGCTGGGGACCGATCAGCTAAGTAGCAGTGCTATAGAAAAGGACCTGGGGGTTATGGTGGATGGGAAGATGAATATGAGCCAACAGTGTGCCCTTGTTGCCAAAAAGGCCAAGGGCATATTAGGCTGCATCAGTAGGAGTATTGCCAGCAGATCGAGGGATGTGATAATTCCCCTGTATTCGACACTGGTCAGGCCGCATCTGGAATGCTGTGTCCAGTTTTGGGCTCCCCACTACAGAAAGGATGTGGACAAATTAGAAAGAGTCCAGTGGAGGGCAACAAAAATGATTAGGGGGCTGGGGCACATGACTTATGAGGAGAGACTGAAGGAACAAGGCTTATTTAGTCTATAGGAGAGAAGACTGAGGGGAGATTTGATAGCAACCTTCAACTACTTGAAGGGTTGCTCCAAAGAGGAGGGAGCTAGGCTGTTCTCGAGGGTAACAGAGGACAGAACAAGGAGCAATGGTTTCAAATTACAGCTGGGGAGGTCAAGGTTGGATATTAGGAAAAGCTTTCTCATTAGGGGGGTGGTGAAGCATTGGAATGGGCTGTCTAGGGAGGTGGTAGAATCGCCATCTTTGGAGATTTTTAAGGCTCGGTTAGATAAAATCCTGGCTGGGGTGATTTAGTGGGAGTGGTCCTGCTTTTTAGCAGGGGGGTGGACTAGATGACCTCGTGAGGTCCCTTCCAACCCTATTATTCTATGATTCTATGAATCAGAGAAGATCTGAATGATATGGATAATGAGTGTATTCATATTTCAGATAGGATAAAAAAGGCGGGTATAACTTTTAGAAGCTGCTCACTAACTGTCCACGGTTAGGAAAAAAAAACCCACAACTTACTCTAGGGGTGTGAGGGACAAAGACATGGATGGGGGCAGAGGAGAAAAAGTAATTCAACCAGGGTCCTTCCTGGAGCTCTGGTAAGCATGCTTTGGAGTGGCAGCTGTGCACCCTCTGAACAGACGTAGGGAGTTCTACCCCTTTGGAGGGGCTAATGTCAGCTATGTCCTCACCGTAATGCAGTGGCACCATGTGCCAGCAGTACCATGGCTGAACCCAGCACAAGGAATGAAGGATGGTGTTTTTCTCCTTGCTTTTGTGTAGGTAGCTTCTTTGCATGCAGCAATCTTTGCTGACATACCGGTAGACCCATGTCCTCTGCATGTCAGCCCCAGAGGTGAATACATGATATCCCCACTGACCACTGGAATACATCAGCCAAGATCTTGGCTAGCTTAAGCATTTATAAGGTACTAGATCTGACGAGTTGTTTACATTTAAAAGTTGAGTTATTCGGTTTGAATATGCATCTTCCCATGCCTCATGGGGAAGAAAAATTGGATGTTGCAACCTGGATGACTTGGCAATATTAGGCATAGCAAAAATCCTGAGCTGCTTTCATTTTTCTCCATACAACTAATGCTGAGAACATTGCAAAGAATGATAGTTTCTTTTGTAGGAGTTGTTTTGGCTTTATTTCAAATTACAGGAGAAATTATTAATACCGAAAGTGATGTAAGGCAGAAAGATGAAACAATATATGTCTTACTCTCTCAGGCAAAAGCTTTAAACTTGCCCCTTCAATCAGATCCATGCCTCCTTTTAATATGAAGGTTTAATTTACTTTAAAGGAGGCATTTGTAATTCTATCCTCAACAATTGAACTTCATTAAAAATACACTGTCCATTGAATCATATGGCTTAAGAGGGGAAACAATGTAACCTTGCACAACCAGTACCTAGCCTCACACAGCAGGTCTGCCAGTTGGGGCTTCTGTTAATACCTCTTAGGACTGTAACTAGCAATGAGATGGAATATCTTTATTTGAATATGGGAAGAATTCCACCATCTACATAAGCAACAGATCAATGTTCCTTTCTAATGAGAGGAATGGGATTCTCTGCTTTGCCTCTGAGGTGCACTATAGAATTCATAGTCTAGGATTAGGATAAGGGAAAATTGAAATGGCTTCAAACCACCTTTGCAGATTTCTGGTCCTAGACCCTGGGGCCCTTTCCAAGTTACAGCAGCCTACAGCTATGCCTGGAATCTCTGCAGTTTTGCATGCTGCAATCTGATCCCCGACGTGTCTGCTATCTGCACCCCGGAAGACTCTTTTCACTGAGACCTATGAATGGTCCTTGGAACCCATCCTTAGTACTGTATCCAGCAGTCCCTGCAAAGAGGGAATCCATTCTCAGCTGAGGCTTTTAGAGTCCTTTTGTGCTGCTTTTTCTTGATGAAAAGCACCAGAATGGTGGGGAAGAGGGTGAGGTTTTTGCCCCCATGTATTGCATATTATGTTCAACAAGTAATATTGTGGTTGCCTATACTGTATCCCACTAACTGTTGTTTTTTGGGGGGCTGTTACAAACACTTTTTAGTGGTAATAGCTTACAACTTTGTTCTGAAAGCATGTCTTATTCCATTTTTCATAGCAACTATAATAAGACATTGTCCGCTCCACCCCACTATTTTGTGGTATTTATATCAGAGCTTAAAATTAGAGATTCTGAAGCCTTGAGTATATGGCTACTGTACTAAAAACAATCCTTTTTTTATCCAGTTAAGTTTTGATTTCATCGTTGCATTTGGCTCTGAATCTAAACAAAACAAAATCTTAATGTATAAAATGAACTCCATTTTGTGCAAGTCAGTTTGTTACTGATTTAGGTGTAGTTTGAGAAGTGCTTGCATTTTGAAAGTAAATAATGTTGCGTCTTTGATCCTTGGTCTGGCCCAACTTCAGTGATAGGGCTTCCTCCCCACCATTAGCTTTGAAACTGATGCATCTCAGAGATGAAGAAAATAGTATATTAATACTTTTTTTTCCTTCAAATTTTGGAGCCAAGCTTAAACTTGGTTCCAGAATTTAAATCAAATATGTGTCAAATGTTGTTTTCTAAAGCAGTAGCAACTTCATTCCCAAGATGCTTCAGTTTCAAAGCAAACGGGGAAACATCACAGCTCGCATTGGGTCAGACGGGATCAAAAGAACACATTTAGCTGCACTTCACTGTGCAAGCTCTTCTTGAAAGCAGATCGAACATCTTCTGGGATCTATCATTTGCTGTAGATTTGTTTGTTAATTTTGCTTTAAATATAAAATACCTATGGCAAGCTCTAGGCACCCAGCCATTAATTAAAAATACAACAAATAATAAAATTAGAGAAAAACAGAACAGCAGCAAATTCCAACAGCATTATAATAAACAATCAGCAACAAAATACTCCAAAACAGAACCTTGCCATCCATCAAGCTCCTAAAGAACTGCTGCTGCACATGTGTGATTCAGTGGTGTTTGTTTTTGATCCATTGCCGTCTGTGCCCAATCCGCAGAGGATGTTTGTCTGCAACAGGTCTCAGCTACATTGCCTTTTTTCCCCGCTGAAGCAGCTGACACTTTTAGCTCCGAACACTGTCATGGTAAGTCCGGGGTCATCTAACTGCTGTGGACCTGAGATGCTCAGATGTTTAGGTGTTCTTTCTCTGAACAAAAAAAGGATGTGACCCATTGGTGAGTGTGTGTTATAGTTCCCCCCTGTACCAGGCCTGCAAAGGAGATGGGTCTTTCTGTCCTGTATATAGTACCTGGTATTAACTCTGATGAAATTGCAGCATTAATTAAGTCCCAGTTGCAAACTTGTATCACAAATGATGAGAGAGTTGGTGGGTGTAGTATAATCTCAGGCAAATCCTCCTGCCTCCCCAGCCCCCAACATATCATAATGACATTAGTCTTATCTGTAATAAAATGTAGCCAATTTGCTCTCATCCATGTCTCTATCTTGCCTCGTCCATGAGAGAGAGAGAGAGACTCAAAAGCACTCTACTGTGCTAAGCTGGCTCTCATCAGCAAACTGTAGGTCTTCATGACCTCAAATTTATATGTCAAATAGAGGGAATAAATACAGGCGCTCTAGGAACAAAGAGCAATTGCCCCAAACCAACCACAAGAGACCTTCCAAGTATCACAGGTGAGTCAACCACATCTAACCATATGAAAATAGTGATTAATGATCATAAGTCCTTGCCAAGTAGAGATCAGCCAATGCTAAAATGTGCAGTCTTTGTGCTATCTGCTGGTTGGAACCCAAGAGGTGATGATGAAGGAGATTGGAGGCATTTAAAAACTGCAAGAGTTGTCTCACTTGACAAAGAGCGCTGCATTAGATGCTGGCCAGGATTTAAATACCTAAGCGTCCTCAAAGGATGGCTTTTTGAGCAGAGGTCAAACAAATGCTTTCTCTAAAGCAAACAGCACCTTATCCTCGTCTAAAAGAAGTGATGGTAATCTCCACCAACAAGAGAGAGCCAGGCTCCCAAGGACAAGATGTGCCACAAAGTTTTCTGAAGACATCCAGAATGTCTCCCCCCAAAACTCAAGCAGGAGGATTTAACATATGATTCCTCCAGATACCTCTCAGTCTGGTCTGAATCCAAATTTATCGATACGGAACTTTAAAAATTTTCTCACAGTGCCTCAACCAACTGAAAAAAAGTCAAATGAGGCAGAGTCTGCCAACCACTCTGAACCAATCCCCTGACTGAGAATTTGCAGATATTACTGTGGAAGCAAGGAAACATTTCTTTTCCTTTCGCATAGCCATGGTAAAAATGATTTTGCTGCATGTGATCAGTTTGAGGGCAAGACTTCAGTCACTGGTACACTGCCTTCTTTCTCATCCCACTCACAACACAGACCATTACATTATCCTCGAACCTGCAGCTTCTTTGTAGGCGTCTTATCCAGTCCTCCACCAAGAGTTACAAAAGTACACCTGGTTATTTCCTGTGTGGTCTGAGATAGCTGGGAGACCCTCATCTATAGTGGGTGAATAGAATAAATACACAGAGATGAGAGAGTTGTTGGTATTCGTGGCACTTTGCTCCATGTTACATCATTATATCTTTTAGCTGATTGTACAGAGATGTTTTAAAAGGGTGGTGGTGACAGGAGCACATGTTAGGCCTTACCTGTCAGATCTCTGTAGAATAGGAACAGCTGCTTACACTGTATCCTAGGAACTCTTGGAAAGAAAGAAGCATAGCCACTTTCATGCAATTCTGTCTTCTTCCACCTGGTCAGGGACACGGGTCTAGCTGTACTTTGTGATCACCAGTGTCGAAGGCAAATGGGAGACCTTCATTATCTCTCCAGTACTCTGAGGAGGTGGTCCACCAGTTTATATGCTATTTGTGTAATGCCCTGCCCTGAAAAGTCAGGATGGGGAGGGACTAGATATAGATGAAGACCATGTGTTGTTGGAACTTCTTCACTGCCTCCATAATAGTAATTGTGCTGAGAAATGAGCAGATTGGGACTGCACAGGAGCAAAAGAAGTCATGAGAGCTGAATGGTGTTTTGAGAACAGGCTGGTAGTTCAGGGCAGTAAGTGTGGCTTCCTTGAAGGAGGTGCTGTAATTTTATCAGCAGTAGACCAAGACATTCTTCATTATTTTTGATCAGCCAAGGAGCATGAATTCTGTTTCCATAATAGTGGCGTCATAGATCTTTTCCCCCCAATATTTCTAGTACCTCAAAATATATTGGATGGGGCCAATGTGTCAGAAAATGAGATGCATGCATACTACTTTCTCTTCCGGTATGTTTATCTCCAAGCCCAAAAGACTCATGGACTTGCTCTTCCCCCTCCCACTCTCCATGATGGAGGACGCGAGTTCCCCACAGAGCGTGATGTGGTTGGGCCTGTGGTTGAAGGAAGTCTAGATTATTAGATGGCTTATGACTCTGAGGTGGAACAGCACCTGTGTTCAGCATTTGGCTGACGGTAAAGAAGGATCTGTTGGGTTAAGTCATCAGTTTTGTTAGAATTCCTTAGAAAGCAGCTAGTCTTCTTTCACTGGCTCTCCAACTTCCTGCCTTCACATGTTAGCAGTCTAAGGCCTTGTACACACTACAAAGTTATTGCACGATAAAGCCCTTTATTGCGCAATAACAAGCAGAGCGTACACACACAAAAGCCTCTTATTGCGCGGCAAGAGCCCTCTTGCTGCGCAATATGTAAACCACCAAAACGAGCGTGGTAAGGCTTATCACGGAACAGTTGTTCCGTGATAGCTGCTGTGTGTACGCTTTTCGTGCAATAGGCAGCCTCCGGAAATGTCCCAGAGTGCCCAACCGGGCCACTCTGGGACATTGGAGCTGTCAAATATGTCAATTTCACTGCTC
>ML685908.1:1412459-1527918 GCA_007922175.1 Pelusios castaneus | reverse complement strand
GAAAATCCCACTTCGTCACGAAGTGGGATTTTCTCCCACGAAAGCTCATGCGATTAATAAATCTGTTAGTCTTTAAAAGTGCCACAAGACTCTGTTGTCTTTCTACAATAGACTAACACGGCTACCCCTTTGGAATTTGATGCAACAGGTTAAGCTTGCAGATGCCATGGTTCGGTCTCTGTGGACTCACAGAGGGCCTTGAGCCCCTTTATTTCTCTGATTGATGTCCAAGCGCATGTCTTGGTGAGGATACTGGCTAATACCTCTCCCTATCCTCTTGTGGTACTGTCAAGGCACAGGCTTCTGATTCTACTGATTCAGAACATCTACTTGCTGCTTTGAAGTCACAAGCCTCTCAGTAAAGTCAGCTTTACCATGCTGGGCTGATTTCAAGACGCAGCTATCTAGGGTTACTGGCCTGCTCAGTTGATGTCCAGACAGAAAACCAAGATAATGAATTAGGAATCCTCCCTCCTCTCAGTTACCTCTTAACAAGCTGTAGGGAAAAGTGAATTTTCACCACATACTCTACCCAATTACAGAGGTTTAGGAATAAATTATACAGGTCCATAAATCTTCATTTCATTCTGATAAATGGAGTGGGCAGATGCCTTCCATGGCAGTGGAGGACAGTGCTTTTGACTCATTCTTTGGAGGCTGCTTTCTGATCAGTGTCCCTTTTGAAGTTGGCTGGGCTGTTAGAACCAGCTGTTCTTTCAGGTGCTGACTCTCTGTAAACATTGTGACAGGCCTATGGTGACTGTATTCCCATCCTTCTGATGGCTTTGCAATTCTAGATTGCTTCCATTCTGGGATTAGTTGTATCTGTTGATAAAGGGGTGACTGAACTTATTCCTTTACCTGGAATAGTGTTTGGCTTTTTCCCTGTCTGTGGTAACTTTAAATCCCAGGATAGTTGTCCATACGAGGAGCTGATATTCCACGTGGTCAGTAGAGTGAGCTTTCATCTCTTTTGGCAGGAGTTAGAAAGTGTCTGTGAGCTTATTCTTTGCTGCAGGGGCAGGCAGAGCAGTGGAGGAGCATTGAAAAATTCCAGCATTCAGCAGCCCAGTTTGCTGCCAAGATTCAGGAGTTGATCAGCAGGATTTGCAGTGGCTATGGGAATGTGTTCTGGGTTGTTGCAGACATAAAGAAGGGGCCTGTGATTAAAGACATCTGAATGTTTAAGAGTGAATGGAGGAAAAAAATCACCCTGTATCTTACTGATATTAATATTTCCACTTGTCAAATCCATTGTTACCCACTGCATTGTATACATTTCCCTTACGTCCCCAAATCCTCCTTTCTTTTCCTTTCTTATGTTTTTTCATTGTGCATACTTTTCAGGAGTAGTATCAATCCTGAATTTTAAATTCAGCCAATTTTTTTGGGTGGGGGGGTCTGAATCCAAAATCCAGACCAAATGTGAAGCTTATCCGCTTTTTCTCCCTTGGCTATAATGTAAAGACTTCATTTTTCCTTTAATAAAACATAACTATTTAGCATCTTCCTGGCTGTGTGTACGGAACGTATGTTCATTTGTGCTGCTTTGCAGGAAAAGGACTGCTTATAAATGTCATAAATATTGTAAATAATATTTTACTGTCATATCAGAAATACCAGAATCAACATGAAAATAAGAAGGGCATAACAGTTAAGAGTTCATTGAGGGCCTCTGCATCCAAGAGAATGAATTTTCTTTAATGGTACAGAGCCAGTAATTTTCTTTGGCCAATGCATTCTGCTGAACAAAAGAGTACTTTAGAAAGTACTTTAGTTAGAAAGCAACAATTCAATGGGAACCATTTTGCTTGATGATTTAGGAAAGAGTAAACACTCCATATTGTCATCTTGAACAGAATTAAGATCAGGAAGAATAGAGAAAACTCAATTCAAATGGAAACAACAAATGATTGTCAGCATAAACGTTTCAGGCTCATGCTATTTTTCGCTGGGTGCAACACATAAATGATTTTAATTCAACAAAGAAGATTTGGTAAACATTAAATGTATTTTTCTTTTCCTTTTTTTCTCCTCAAGAACTTCCATTTTTTCTATTCTCTTTAAAAAATCCCTATCTGTTTTGTTTATAAATAAAATTGCTTTTCATTTAAAAATCAGTATGTTTGTCATCCTGGTAAAGTGACTAGTAACAACAGAGGGTGAAAATCCCAGGTTTTAACTTGAAATATAAATATTTCAAGCAATTTAGGTGAGGGACCATGTCATGCAAAGGGCTGATAATTTTGCAGAGTTCAAACCTGTGAATAATTTTACACCTGGGAGTAGTTCCATTGAATTCAGTGGAACTCTGTGTATGTGCTTAAAGTTAAGCATGTTTGCTAGACTGGGCCTCTGGTGCTTAATCTTACTCAGATGTTTAAGCATCAGGGCCTATGTTTGTAAAATGCAATGTATTTCTGTGTTTACTCTGTAATGCTTTAATAATAATTAATCATTCTACCTCATGTTTATTAAAGCCAAGTTTCTTTCAAAATCAGCCCAGAACTTTTCATTTTCCAACTTTCTGGTTGTTTTTCCTATCTGTAAGTTTTTGAACAAACAAAAATATTACACAGAGAAACAGCAGACACAATTTTAGTGGTCATTTAACCTCATTTTGGAAATTTGGCCCTTTATTCACTCAAAAGGTCTGATGCTTTTATCAGTCAATGGGGATTTTTCTGTGGGATCAGGACCAGGCCTTAATTAGCTTCACAGAATTAATAGGTGACCTTTAAGACTGATGAAAGTGGCATTACCCCTTGGTGGCTATGACAGTTATGTGGGAGTAAGAGTTGTAAGATTAGCCACGCTTCCTTTGCCCAACTTTATTGTGACAAGAGAAATACATACATAATAGCTGTCTGCATGTATAACAGCTTCTTTTATTGAAAGATCTCAGGACACTTTGCCCAAACAGATGAATTCATTTAAAAAAAGTAATTAAAAAAGATATAGGGATATCAGTCCAGCTTAATTTTTTATCATAACCGGTTATTCTTGCAGCAAGCAGCATTTTATTAATTACTTTTAAAAAAAGAAGTCCCTAGTATCTAAGAATGTCATTTTGGCTCTTGTTTGTACTTCACCACTAAGCAGAACTTGGCTGACATTTCACTTTCTCTGATGCTTGCCACATTGAGCGCTGCTAACCAGCAACACATGGCACAAGAAAACAGTTCTAAGAATACAGTGGCAGGATTTTGTCTTAGGCTATGTACACACTACCATTTTTAACGCGCAATAATCCTCTTCCGCATTAATTCTCCCGTGGCTGTTGTTGCGCGAGATCGCGTACACACTATGCTTGCTCTAACGGAACAAAGCCCCCCCCCTTCTGAGCGCAGTCCTCCAGGAAAGCGAAGGGGATTGTGGGTACGTATCCCAGAGTCCCCAGTATCATCTCCCGTGGTGCATTCCGCTACTGACGCTACCCAGCGGTTGCCAATAGCAACGAGCGCGAATTTCAAATTGAAGCAACCTTCTTCTCGGCACTGCCTTTTCAGAATCGACATGGATTCAGCTGTGATCTTGAATGCTGCCTTCAGCATTGTGAACACAGCCCAGATTCTGTTGCGGTTTGCCTTTGGCTATGATTCGGAGCATGACACGGATGACTCGGTCTCGGATGATGACAGCATTGAAAACCAAACGGACATTCTGATCAGTTTCGCGGACCAGCAACACAGCCTGAACCGCCGTGTTTGGTCCCGGCAGACGAGCACAGACTGGTGGGAACGAATCGTCCTTCAGCTGTGGGATGATGATCAGTGGCAACAGAACTTTAGAATGCGGAAAGCCACATTTATGGAGCTATGCCAGGAGCTTGCCCCTGCCCTTCGATGCAAGGACACGAGGATGAGACCCGCCATGACCGTGGAGAAGCGTGTGGCTATCGCACTTTGGAAACTGGCGACTCCAGACTGCTACCGCTCGGTCGCAAACCAGTTTGGGGTTGGACGCTCGACCGTTGGAGTGGCACTGTCACAAGTATGCAGAGCCATCAACCGTATTCTGCTCAGGAGGATGGTGACCCCGGGAAACGTGAGGGAGATCATCGCAGGATTTAATGAGTTGGGCTTCCCGAACTGTGGGGGTGCAATAGATGGGACTCACATCCCTATTCTCGCTCCCGACCACCTTGCCTCTGAATACATCAACAGGAAAGGATACTTTTCGATGGTTCTACAGGCACTGGTGGACCACCGTGGTCGCTTTATGGACATTAATGCTGGCTGGTCTGGAAAGGTGCACGATGCACGCATCTTTAGAAACTCTGGACTATTCAGAAGGCTACATGCTGGCACATTTTTTCCAGACGAGAAAATAATTGTGGGCGGTGTAGAGATGCCAGTGGTGATACTTGGGGACCCCGCCTACCCACTGATGCCATGGCTCATGAAGCCGTACACCGGGAAGTTGGATCCTGACAAGGAGCGTTTCAATTACCGGTTAAGTAGATGCAGAATGGTTGTGGAGTGTGCCTTTGGCCGTTTAAAAGCGCGCTGGAGAGCGCTGTATGGCAGGCTAGATCTCCACGAGGACAGGATCCCATTAGTTATTTCGGCTTGCTGTGTTCTTCACAATATATGTGAAAGCCGGGGGGAGAGATTCAGGAACTCTTGGACCACTGAGGCACAACGTCTGGAAAATGCCTACCAGCAACCAGACACGAGGGGTATCCGGGGGGCGCAGCTAAGGGCAGTTCGCATAAGGGATGCGTTAAAAACCCATTTTAGTACTGTTGGTTAAAATTGTACCTTTGAATATAGTTACTAACCATTTCCTATATGTTTCAACTGTTAAAAATTAAGCTTTAGAAATTTTGTGTTTTTCCCCTGTAAACATTCATTGAATCAAAAACCGTTAATGTTAAATTAATGAAACAAATAAAGAAAGTCTGATTAAGTTTAACAAGGATTCAACTTTATTTAATTAACATTGATCAAAACTCGGGTTTGAGGGGAGTAGGGACTAAAGGTGGGTGTAGGTGCGGGACTCAACTACATATGTTGGGGGAGGGGTTCTGTTAGGGTTACACCATGGATGTCCATGGTGGTCTAAAAACTGTCTGGGGGGGGAATGTGGCGTGGATGCACTGAAAGGCATATGAGGCTGATGATGGGGGGTGCGAGCCTGTAGCAGACCGACCATGGTCTTGAGGAGGTTGGTCTGCTCCTGCATGATGCCTATCAGGGCATCCTTCTGCTGCTCTCTCCTCGCACTGCTCTGTCTCCTGTCCTGCCTGCACTGCCTCCTCCATTGCCTTGTCTCCCTCGCAGAAGCCTCATGGAACTGCATGAGCTCCTGGAAGACGTCTTCCTTGCTCCTGCGAGGCCTCCGCCTTATCCTCCTCAGACGCTCAGCTGCAGCTGTAGACTGTCCACCGAAGGTCATTCCTGTTCAGATATGAAAAATGTAGAATGCCGCTATTGTTCTCGCCACGGTCAGGAGCAAATGATGTTGTTCTCCCCACACATTCCTTCAATACACAAGAGGGGACCTATGGGGGGGCGGTAACAGATTTCCCAAAGCTTGGTACGGGTTGCAGAGCTAGTACAACGGAGAGTTGACTATTGCCACACCAAGTTCTGATCCCGTGCCCGAGATGGCTGAAATAGAGGCAGATCTCACACTGCTTAGAGTGCCTCTGCAAGCGAGAATGCATCTCCTTCATGTTGCCGACTTCAAGCCGGGACCTTACGCTGCAGGACTGTGCGCAGCAATGTTGCCCGCAGGAGTGCTTGCGAGTCTGAAAGGAAGAGTGTCCCTGAATGGTGGAGTGCAAAGGAATGCTCTACCATGTAATCTCAAGAGAAGACTCTGGAAATATTTGGATGACGCGTTCAGTGAGTTGAAAGGGAACGACTACTTGGAAATCGAGGCATACATCGATGACCTTTTTAAGTAATGCTAGTAACACCTTTACAGTTCTGTAAGGAACAGAACTGAGGACACCGAAAACAAAAACCCCTTGCAAAAAAACCATGTCTACGCTGAGCTGTAGCACCTAGAATAGAGGACATTGCGAACGGGACTTACCAGAGCTGCCTTCTGATGATTCCTGGGTAGGCGTGGAGAAGGAATCAGTGGAGCTTGTTTCTGGCTGGGTGGAAAATAACTCCTGGCTCCCCGGGTCAGTGGCTCCGTTCTCTCCGTCCTCGTAGTCTTCTTCTTCTGATTCCTCGTCCACAATTGCCTCGTCGCCTTCTGCTTCCTTCTCTGTTTGGGGTGCAGTCTCCGAGGTGTCTACCGTGCAGTTCGGGGTGGTTGTGGGATCGCCGCCCAGGATCGCCTCCAACTCCTTATAGTACTTGCACGTTGCTGGCGCGGAGCCAGAGCGCCGGTTAGCCTCTCTGGCTCTGTGAAATGTTATCCGCAGCTCCTTCACCTTTGCCCGGCACTGCAGGGTGTCTCGCTCGTACCCCTTTTCGGTCATGGCTTTGGATATTTGACCGAAAATGTCAAAATTCCTCCGGCTGCCACGTAACTGTGACTGCACGGCGGACTCTCCCCAGATGCCGATCAAGTCCATCACCTCTGCTGCTGTCCAGGCTGGAGCTCGTTTGCTGCGGCGCGACGACATTGCGAGCGAAGCACACAGAGGCAGCAGCACCGAACAGCGAGGCAGAAGGGAGAGTGGTGAATTCAAAAATTCGCGGGACAGAAGAGGAGGTCGGGAAAAATGACGTCACGACGATAGAGTACAGGCGGAAGTGCAGAAGGGATGGAATTTGAATTGTGGGCCATTTCCGTTATATTCACATTGCGCGATAAGCGTACACACACTGGCCATCGCGCAACAACTATTCCGCGTTAGCAGCAACCACGCTCGTTTAGGTGGTTTACATTTTGCGCAAAAAGAAGGGACTTAACGCGGAATAACTGTAAGTTGTGTGTGTACGCTCTGTTTGTTATTGCGCATTAAAGGGCTTTATCGCGCAATAACTTTGTAGTGTGTACAAGGCCTTAGTGACATGTCAATGTCTGCCACTGATGGAAGAATCAGAAGGAAAACAAGATACAAGAGGGGAAATTGAGCTATAAAGAAGAGAGAGAAGACTGAGAAAGTCTTTTGACCTTAATATTTTTAGTTGCCCCTCACCTTACCCCCACCTGACTTTCTTCTGTGGTAAAATAAAGAAATCTTTGATGATGAGATATAAATGGATTTATCATCAGATACTATCAACCTGACAGTGTCCAAAGCAATGTTCTTGCATTCTGGTTCAATGACTGATCTTTATGCCTGTATGGAATCACCTTATTTCAGTACATCTGCATTCATGTTACTATAAGTTTTGGCATGAGACTCTGGAATTTATCAACCACACAGTAAATGAATTATATTGTTCTTAAGGATCATTTTTCTTTGCTGTGCTAGAAAGACAATGGGTTAAATGGTAGATCAGGGTCTGAAGACAACTGGTATTCCAAGTGCTAGTGTCTTTCAGATCAATTTCTCAAGACAATACAGCAGATCACTTTCCAGAATGTTAGTGCCTTTCATAAATTATGTGCTCAGTTCTTTTTACAATTGATCCTTAGTTCGGTATTTCCAGTCAAACAAAAGAGGGAAGGGAAATCTGGAGGAAAGTGGGAAATCATCCTGTAAAAGAAAGGAATTGGACTCCCAGTTTGGACAATTCTTCTTCAATCAGGTGTTGCACCTCCAGCTCCTAGAGAGCCATAAACTTCCCATCCAGGCACCAGCTCTTCCCGTTGCTCACACTTAAGATTCTTCCACCTAGTGAATCCTTGGTTTATAGCCCAGTGAAGAGGCAGGAGTGTTCTAAGAGAGTTAAGCTGCTCCAAGTTTCAGAGAAGCTGTAGAGATGGAGCAATGCTCTCACAGGCTCCCTTACAAATTGTTCTTCATATCTCAGCTCACTGGCTTAGGACTTCTGGTTGCTCGACTTACATCAGTGCACAGGCCTTTGTGAGATTACTTTTACAACTACCTTTATCAGTGTGATGATAAAAATAAAGTTCCTGGCTCAGAATCTTAATCTTGTTTCTCTGAGGGCAACATACAAGCTTCATTAGCGCTGCAGGGTCAGTGCCTCTAATTTGCTGGTTTGATATCAAGGCAAGGGCTTTTCTTTGAGGTTTTGGCTAAACAACTCTAGCTTGCAGGGTTTATGGCCAGGTTTCTTTAGCTCATTAGCTGATCAGCAACACTGGCCTCCTAGTTTGATGTCAGGGAATGGGCCTCTGTGAGGGAGCTGCCTTTGAACTTCTTGAGAGCTGGTCCGATGTCAGGCCTTCATGAAGGTTATTGGCTTTAGGGTGTGATGTCAAAGTGCAATCCGTCTTTGGGTGATTACTGCTCATCAATTCTAACTTGCTGGCTTTATTTGAAGAGTCAGCCTTTTGTGATGTTACTGGCTCGGAACCTCTAACATGTTGTTCTGATTACAAGTAAGATTCATGAGAATGGGGGATGATGGGCAGGGAGGGAGGCAATCAAGGATCAGGAGATAGTGAGAAATGGAGGCAATGATGGAAGAATCAGAAGGAAAACAAGATACAAGAGGGGAAATTGAGCTATAAAGAAGAGAGAGAAGACTGAGAAAGTACAGACACAAGATGGGAGAAAATGAAGAAAAGAGAAAGGAGGAGAGAAGAATAACATCAAAATAAATCATGATAGGGTGGGTAGATTTGCAAAGGCAGCAACAAACTTAGGCCCCCCTTTGTGTATTTTGGGGTGACAGTGACGGGGTGAATTGCCCCACATTTCTCAAACTACCTTCTCTATCATTAAGACGTGGCATTTATGAGTTCCAAAGAGAATCAGCTTTAAGTGAACATGATAGCTCTGTCAGATGTGGTTGGAGAGATGGAGGTGGTAAGGTTGGAAGAAGAAAGTTGGTCTAATCTGTATTAGCCGCAGAAAGATTTACCTTGGTGTAAATATAATTGAATTATTCAATTTGATTCTTTTTTTTTATACAAGTTGAACAAGTACAAACAAAATAGTTGACAGCTCTCCATTTGGTCAGTAAAGAAACAGTGGGTTTGACAGAAGAAAGCATTCTTTGCATTACACTATTAAATGGAACACTTAATCAGTTTTTTTGCCAAAAGAAAGCTTCTCATTATATTCAAGTTATAAACACTGTGATGAAGGGAAAAACATACAGGCAAATTTTAATATTATGTTTCATGCACTGTTCCCTGGTTCTCCTGTATGTTAGTCTTAGGCAGGTAAAAAGGGCTGACTGATGGTTAATATTGGAAAATATAAATTTAACTAGAGTTGTGAGTGCTGGGAGTTTGACTTTCCGATTTCGTAAATAGCTCAAGCAATTCCCAAAACTGTTTTTGTCAGTCATTTCTCTCTGATGCTCATTCTCAACCATTTCCAGGTTCAGTATTATTTCATCCAAATACATTATATCATGGAAAATAAGAAAGTGTCTTCTTAATCTATTTTCAAAAGAGAGATCACATTACATCTGCATGAATTTGCATAGGTTTAATATATGAGTTCCGCATTTTACCACACATGCCCAAATCTGCTTTGCTCCAGTGGAGCTGAATAAATAGAGAACTTATATTTTAGCTACTTCAGAGCCAGATTTTGCATTCAGAGCACAGCATGGAGCACTCAGTTTCATCCTTTGTTTTATTCAAAAATTCATGCATTACAACATTTTGATATAGCTATGATGTGCCCGAAGTGTGGTTGGTACTTTACAGACAATAAGATGATCTGAGGCCAAATCTTTAGCTGGCATAAACTGGTGTAGTTCTAATGAAGTTGGTGAAGCTGTGCTAAGTTACATCAGCTAAGGATCTGGCCCAGGCCCTCTTTCAAAGAGCTTAAAATCAGCAAGTTAAAGTGCTATGGCTTGGATGAATGGACTTACAAGATGGATAGAAAGCTGACTAGCTCATCAGGCTCATCGGCTTGATGTCTAGTTGGCAGCTGATATCAAGCTGACGGCCCCAGGGGTTAGTGCTGTGGCCAGTTTTCTTCAACATCTTCACTGGAAGATCCAGAACATGAGGTGGATTGCATGCTCAGCAAGTTTGCAGATGACACTAAGCTGGTGGGAGTGGTAGGTACGCTAAAGGGCAGGGATAGGATACAATGTGATCTAGACAAATTAGAGACAGGACAAATGCAGAGCCCTGCACTTAGAAGGGAAGAATCCCATGTACTGCTACAGATGGGGGGCTGACTGGCTAGGCAGCAGGTCTGCAGAAAAGGGTCCGAGGGTTACAGTGGACAAGAAACTAAATGTGAGTCAATGGTATGCTTTTATTGCCAATAAGGCTAGCGACATATTGGGCTGCATTAGTAGGAGCAGTGCCAGCAGATTAAGGGAAGTGGTTATTCCCTCTATTCAGCATTAGTGATGCATCATTTGGAGTACTTTCTCCAGTTTTGAGCCTCTTACAACAGAAAGAGTGTGGACGTATTGGAAAGAATCCAGTGGAGGGCAACAAAAATAAGTCATGTGCTCCAGCCGCCTAACGAGGGAACTAAGCTTGTTTAGTCTGCAGAAGTGGAGAACAAGGGGGGATTTGATAACAACTTTTAACTACCTGAAAGGGGGTCCCAAGGAGGATGGAAGTAGGCTGTGCTCAGTGGCAGTAGATGGCAGAACTAGGAGCAGAGGTCTCAAGTTGCAATGGGGGAGGTTTAGGTTGGATATTAGGAAAAACTTTTTGACTAGGAGGGTGATGAGGCATTGGAATGGGTTAGTTAGCTGGGGAGGTGGTGGAATCTCCATCTTTAGAGGTTTTTAAGGTGTGGCTTGGCAGAGTCCTGACTGGGATGATTTAGTAGGGGTTGATTCTGCTTTGAGCAGAGAGTTGGGCTAGATGACCTTCTAACCCTAATCTTCGATAATTCTAAAATCAAAATAGAAAATGTACAGATGGGGATGGGATACAAGAAAAACAAAGTGCTGAAGCCGTGAAGTGTATTATGTCTTGTTTCCTAAGTTTTTTTTGTTTTTCTATAATATATTTTCTGTCTATTTTGTACATACTCTTTTGAGAGGTGGAGAAGGGTTTATAAAATGTGTTTTAATGAGGAATTTGAAGGACACTTTAGAGAGGAATGCAAAATGATTTTGGAGTAGTCCCTGAAATGGTCAGTGATTTATGGCTCTTCAAGAACAGCTGCTCTACTGACCACAGAAAACACATAAGGATTCCTGGCTGACACATTACAATAAGAATGAGATTTCCTCCCATGAATATAGATTTAATTGGGAAAAATCAAAAGAACAAATTGTTAAAGAATCTTTAGTGAAGTAGTTCTGAGTAGACATAAATAGTATAGAAATGCATTGGTTTTAATGAGTATTTACATCTAACTTTTTTAATAAAATGCATATTGATGTTTCTAAACTGTGCTATGTTACCTTCTAGATATTCCATAAGCCAAATGTACTAGTATCTGGCACTGAAGGACAATTGTACAGCGATGGTCAACGTATGTAAAGTACAGTCTCCCCCACCCTTACCCCCAGGAATTAAAGAAACCAAGGTTATACCTATGTGAGCTATTCGCAAATTTAAGCATATCCTATGGGCACCCTGTCTCCAAGGTAAAAATCAATCAGATTACACTCCCTTGTGGAAGGTGGAGCTTTTCTGTCATTTCAGAGCTGGTGTCAGAAGCCATTTAGCTGGCATAAAGTTCAGTGCTACAAAATGCTGGAAGTCTTACACTCATGAAAATCTATTGGAGGGTTGGGTCTAAAGTCTGAATCTTTTAACAGAACAAATAAAGCAGGGAGAGTAAAATATGTCACAATTTGAAAAGAATATTTACAGGATAGGTATTTTTATGCAGAAAAGCAACATTTACCAGATGCATGAAGTTGATAATTTTTAATATCAACTGACCAACAAAACTCACTTTCAAGTACACAGGTTTGCAGGATGGGCAAAATGGCTGCGTCTACACTGGTAAATTAAGTCGACTTAAGCTTGCTTAAATCGACTTAATTTACCCTGCGTCTACACTACACTTTCCTTAAGTTGACTTAAGCAAGCTGCTTAAGTCGACTTAAGGAAAATAAAGTCAACTTAATTAAAATTAAGTTGACTTTATAAAACCACCTTCCTAGTAGACCTAAGGCTTAAGTCGACTTCCTGGAGTCGACTTAAGCCAGTGTAGACGTGGGGTAGCCCTAAGTCGATTTAGGGCTAACCCAGGGCTACACCAATGCCCTCCCTGCCGGGGGGGGCACAGGGGGAGCCTGGCATGCCCCCCCACCTGGCAGGGCAGAGCCCTGCCCATCCTGCCCCATGCCCTGCCTGGGTCCCTGTCCCCCCTTTGCCCCATTGTACAATGGGGCAAAGGCTGAGCCCCCTGGCATTGGGCATGGGGTGCCCCCCCTGCCCCCATGGACCTCCCCTAGGTCCCCCTAAACCCCTAGAAGTCGACCTAGGCGTCCAGTGTGGACACTCTAGGTCGACTTTTTAAGTTCCCCTTTAAGTCGACTTTATTTTTTAAGTGTGGACACACTAAGTCGACTTAGTTAAAGACTTAAATTACCAAGTGTAGACATAGCCTATGAGTGTAGCTACTTACACACACACAAAATACGTTTTCTAAAATCATTTTCTTATACCCTGCATAGCTGCTAATGTATCATAGGAAGAACGGGACATTTTGTTTATGCATTTTATATAAAAGCAATCACACTTCTAACGAAACACTTCTGGGCAGGTAGAGCACTATTCCTGCATTGCTCTTTAACCATATTGGTTCTCAAAGATTAAAATCAATAAAACAAAATAATTACTCATTCTCCTTCCCCTTCATGCTAATAACTATGCTTTTAAAACAAAAAAGCAGTCAGCATGCCCAATCTGTAGGCAAAGGAGCTATTCATGAGCTACTTATGTTAAATAGTGCCCAACTCAGCAACAATAATTGATCATGCTCCTGTGATACATGAGCTGTTGTTTCAGGGTTTCTTTAAGGATGAGTACCTTGGACGCTTAATGGATCTTTTTCCCCCCTGCTCTGGGGTATTTATAAAGCTACAATTAGCCATTATTCTTCTTAATATATATGTACATATAACTTTAAAGTCCCTATACTTACTAAAAAGGCAGAAAACCACAATGTAAGTCTATTTTAAATCAGATACATATAGACATTACTTTTGTAACACTTTGCTTTCAATTAATATTTAATGCTTGCATTATATTAAAATAATATTTAATGATTTTCATTTGCTAATTTCAAGAGGCTTTGCAAAAGGGGGTAGGTAGGTAGTATAAGCTCCATTTTACAGATGGGGAAACTGAAGTAAACAAAAAAACCCCAATATTTCAGCTCCAGAGTCAGGAATAGCACTTGGGACTTCCAATTCAAAGCTAGTGCTCTGTCCAGTGGGCCACACCTAAATTCATATATAAATCTAGACTAGAAGCTATATAATATAATCCCTGATTAATGTTTCTAATAACTTCTGCACATAGTACTTTAAAATAAAGTAAACACAATGTTTGGGGACCTCTGGGGTTCTCCAGCCAGGGTTCCAGCGGAGGATTCCCAATGGCTGGAGCCCTGGCTGGGGAGCAATTCTCCCCAGGACCGTGGCTTCTCTTGCAGGGAAGCCATGGGTCTGGGGAGAAAGGACCAGGGGCTCCCCTGGGGACAAGGGAGCCATCGTGGCTCCCTTCTGCCAGGGAGCCATGCGGGGCTCCCTTGTCCCCCTGCCCTAGGTTGACTTATGTCATAAGTCGACTTAGGGCATCCACACTGGCTTAAGTCGACTTAAAATGTCGACTTAAACCTTAATTCGACCTAAAACGAGGTGTTGTTAGGTTGAATTAAGCTTTCCTTAAGTCGACTTAAAGAACAGCTTAAGTCGACATAAGGAAAGCCCAGTGTGGACATGGACTAAATTAGGTCGACTTAAGCCTCCTTAAGTCGACCTAACTTGTAAGTGTAGACGCACCCTTGGAGACTCAGCTGACTGTTTGAAGCTGAGCTATAGATAGTGTGAAATTTAAGCCAACTTGGGACATCCCTTTGCCCTACCAAAGGAGGTATTATTTATTATTCATACAAGCCTCCCAGTTTTTCACGTCATAACCAAATTAAATCATGGACCTTTCAAAGGTTAACAGCATACTACATAGGATTCCATTTGAATTCATTCCAAAGCTAGTGATTTTTTTTAAGAGTGAAGTATGAAGCAAAACCATTGTGCAGCCTGGAACTATACAAAACACCAGACCTAGAAAATTTAAACCTAATCCATATCTCAAATAACATTGGGAATTTTCACCAATGATAATACTAAAGTTTCAGATAATCCAGTATGGGCTGAGGAGTTGGGGTCATTTTTCACATTCAGTAGGCGGTACTTTCCTCAGTTCTCTGAATGTAAGCAGGAGTGGGCCTGAGTAGGCTTTGGATGGGAGACCTCCAGGAAAAAGAACCAAGTGTTTGTAATTCCGTGGGTGACCCTCTTGCTTTTGAGTTGGTGCTGAACCAATGCCTCAGCTGGTGATAAACATCACTCCACTAATAGAAGTTCTATCTTCTTTTGGCTGAGGCACACCAGAGGAGAAGCCAGATGGCTCATACCCCTTTGTGGGGCTTTCAAGAGGTAACTAGCTGGCTTGTCCCAGTGTTCCTCTTGTCTCTCCCACTCTCTCTCTCTTTCTCTCTCTCTCTTTTAAAAGAAGGTTGTTAAAGAGAGCTCTGCTCCTCCCATCAGTAACAGTATCTTCTGGGGAATAGGGATTGGAAAAATGTCCAGTCATCCCCAGTTTTGCAGCACTTTGGTTACTGTGCAGTGCATTTTGGAGACCAGAATGGAGCTAAGTATTAAGTTTGCTGGCAGCAAAACCAAGAGTAGACATTGGGAGCCTCAGCTGATGAACTTGGAGTAGACATGGAAACTACCTTCTCGCAATCCTTTAGGAAATCCTTCAGGATAAAAGATGTTTTAGCAATATACATTATTACTCTTGCTGGATGAGTATTTTATGAATTCTTTGTTGTATGCCATGTGGTCATAAGAATTGCTTCAAAAAATCCTTAGTATCTCATGCTGAGCAGGTATGCATTTACCGTATTGCTTTAATTATGTATAGCAACAATTGACTACCTCTACTGATGCAACTTCATTTTTAAGCTTCTGATGGATTGAAGTCAAAACTCCACCTTAGTTTAAAAAAAAAATCTTGCTAAGTTTTAAACACCATATATCATTCCATGTTTAAAAACATGGAACAGTTATCATTACTCCCAAAGTACTTCAAAGCCTAGCTACTCTTGCACAATCTGTTGTGAAATGATAGTAATTAAAGCCTTTAAGAATTTTATGATAATTCAAGTCAGGAAAAACCTCATACTCTCCAGAAATGGAATGTAATCTTTTATATATTTATGTAATTCCTCTGAATTTCTGTACAGCTTTGATAGTTCTTTCAGTCTAGTTTCTTAGCAGAAAAAAAGAAATAGAATCTCCTATGTATTCTACCTTTTTCCCCTTTTATCTCCTAATGGTGCCCTCTACTCCCCACAAAGAACCCTAAGGATGGCTAAAGATTTATCCTGGCTTTAAGGTGCTCTTCACCTTTAGGTTATAGGATAAAATACAGCCTAAGAGTTTGGGCTTACAAACACTTGCGTGCGCAAATTTTTACATGTACCTAAGTAGTCTTATTTACTTCAATGAGATGATTCCTCATGTCTCCAAAGATTGTTAATGCGTTCAAGTGTTTGCAGGACTGGGGCCCAGGCTGGCAGTGGTGGAATGTAATTACTATTTTATGGTTGTTCATTGGTCTGTGTGAATCAAATTGATGGTCTCAATCCATCATTATGGGAATTTTCTATAGAGTTTAACAGAGATTAAACCAAGTTGGTTCTATAAAAATTACTTTAAAGACTACAGAATTCAGTAGGTATTGAAATCCATTCTATAGAATGTTTGAATTCTCCTATAGGATTCTTCAGGAGGGATATAATCATAAGGTCTTTCAAAAAATATAGAAAAAGTTACCATTTTCTATTAAATATTATAGGACTTTTCTATATGGGCAGGCAGTTAATAAACAGATATTAAGATAAGATTTTATATCGGTGAACACACTGGATGGACATCTAAGAAAAGAGACCCAGAATTGACTGGACCTAGGGAAGAAATGTACCTAGCCATCCCTAGTCTTGGGTGGTGGGGGGGAGAGGGGAGAAACATTGCTCCATCTAAATCCATAGGATTTCTGCCATTGACTTCAGTAGTGACAGGATTTTTCCCCATGGTCTCTCCAGGGCAATCTTGAATCACATTAGGGCAATGTGGGAAGCTTGTACGTCTGTGTTGCATTAGTTTGTAAACAGTGAACTTCAGTGACTATGGCATATTTCATTGATATTAAATGCACTTCAAAAAATGGGGACAAATACTCAGTGACATACAGGCTTTGAAGAACGAGACCAACCATTCTCCAACCATTCTCCAAGCCATGTCAAGTCCTCCAATTGTTGGAAAGCATATCTTTATAAATTATTAACAAACTCTCGTTTAATTGAAATCCTAATCAAAACCCTGCCACTTGCAAAATGGCTTTTGAAGTCAGCTATCACTCATTCGATATACTTGACGCATGCAACTGGGATCTGGAAGTGCACAAGTCTCTAGTTTATCTTGCCATTGTGGACTTTGGAGGTCACTCTGTCCTAGCTGTTTGCATGCTACTTAACGTTGGCTGTGGCATTTCTGTCAACTATACGATCGTATGCTTGGAGTTAAATGCTATTGATCACCTGGATTTTTATTTCATTGTAACATGCTTGACTGGTGATACTGTATAACACAAGAACTGGAGAGGGAGCCCAGGCAAAAGAAGGTAAATGGCTTTAGGCACAGATTGCTAACATGAGAAATTAAGCAGTATTGCTTAGACCAAGGGTGACATTTTAAAAAAATCCTTTGAGTGGTTAGGAGCCTTTTTCATTCAAAGTCGATGGGAATCAGGCTTTTAAGTTCCTAAATCACTCTGAAAATATGATTCAAGTTCCTAATTCACTTAGTCATTTTTTGAAAATTTTACACAAACCTTTTAGTGACCCTAAAAGAGTCTCTCTTTGGACAGATGTTGTTTACAAATGCAAAGAGACAACAGCCGCTTTAAAGTTTGATGTTTCTCGTATAGGAATAATAATGAACTGACTCCTCCAGTAACCAGTGAGTTACTACAGCTGTAATGCATCCTGAGAGAAAAGTGTCACCAATGTAAAAGAATAGATACAGTTAGAAAAGTGGTGTAAAATAGTACTTTCTTAATCCATATTTATTCTTCCTCATTGGCCTTTCTCCCCAGAATGCTCAGTCTGCAAGTTAAAACATGTTTCTGTGTCAGCATAGCAGACTCACCCTTATGCTCACTCAGATACCAGTAAATGATATCTGAAATGAAGCTGTTTTTTTCTGTAACAAAGTTGTGAAAAAGGTATCAAATTACTGCTATCAGAGTGACTGTAAATGAGATAAATGAACATTAGAATGGGTGTGACTCTGTTAAGCCACTAGCACATGCAGTGTGCTGGTTTACGCTGGCTGAGAATCTGGCCCACAGAACTCTTTTGCTCCAGTGTTACTTGAGGCAAATTAAAATATGCTTCATTCATCTGTAGCTACAATCTTGTCATTGCAGGCTTTCAGCAGCAAATATGTACTTTTACAGGTCCAGTGAAATACTGATCGTGGTCTTGGATTTACTGCTCTTACAGAGGAAGACTTTGTTCTGATTTGTACAGGTTTTCACCTCTTCATCTTGTGTTGGGAAAGCAGATTTGAACATGCAAATATGTCATACATTAAGGCTGACATTAAAATGGAGGACACAACCAGGCATCTAAAGTAAAGTGTACAAATTCTCTTTGCATGTTTATATTCTAGCATTTGTATTGGCAAGTGAGCTTGTGCAAATCTATCGGTCACATTTTGAAATAGTGTCCAGATAGGTCTTAAAAGTAGCTGCAGGGATTGCTTCCTCAGAAGGAACAAATCAAGAATGGAATTGGGTTGTAAGTGGAACACCAAATACCAGTCTGCTCAGATTCTGGAAGTTTTGATATAGATCCAAATTTTACAAGTTAGTCCCATCTCTATTAGATTCATTTAGTCAGGATTATTGGCTCACAGCTGGAACTGGGCAAAAAATGCATTGACTGAATGATTTTCTGATGAAAAATGCCCTTTTTGCAAAACCAGAATTTTCTAAGCGAAAATTTCAGTTTTGTGAAAACATCTTGATTTTTTTCCATGGAAAAACCTGGGCTGTTCAGAAGGTTTCTTGTCAACTTCACTTTCTGCCCCTGAATCTGATCAGAACTTTCTGGAAGGGCTATGGAAGCTGAGTGCCTGATTCTCTGCCTCTCTCTTCCAGTTCCAGGGCACAGAAACCTGGGCCCTCTGCCTCTGTACCTCCCTCCCCAGCTGCAGGACCTAGATAACCAGAAATTATTGGTAAATTAAGCAGTTATAAGCAGAAAGAAATCTGAGGAGAGAAAATACTCTATCTGCAACAAGTAGCCTTTTTTGTAGCCATTTTTCTGAATCTTGAGGGAGACATACCTATATTACTTTATTGTAAATGGACAGGTGAGTTGTTTTTTGTCTAATTCAATGCATTTAAAAAAAAAATCCTCCCCGTCGTTTATAAATAGTGCAGTGCAATTTACAGTTTGTAACATAGCCAGATTCATCTTTATCATACTAGCAGTAATGCTGCATTATTGTATGTTAGCTTGCTTGCAGACTTCTTAGGGCTCCTATAAATTTGCCCTCTTTTTTTTTTTTTTATTCAAGGTAAAAAAACTATTACAACTATTGAATGATATGCCATCTTAAATTGGTTGCTGTTAAAAAAAATTATTTACCAAGAGGTATTTGGAATTCCACAGTCATTCCCCTGCACTTAAATAGGACATTTGTATTATCCCTGGTATCAATCTGTGGAGACTGAGAGTGAATGCGTATGTTCCTTGTTTCTGTTATGATTTGCTTGTTACACCACATTTTATATGGAGAGAAGTTCTATCAGCAGATACACCAACAATTGGTATTTTGTGGCCCCTTTCTTCAGAAGCGGCTCAAATTCTGTGCTGTCTTCTGAAAATCTAGCTTTTTCTTGTTTGCTTGTTCACTTTATTTTCTGTTAAGGATATTCTGGATGTAAGTATTCTGGATGGTTGCTCTTTATGAATAGAAAAACAAAACATTCCTCTTTGCTTCAGTAGAAGATAATGTTATGAAATACCTCCCAGATATCTGTGTTCTTGCTATCCAATTATTGTTTGGTCATTGACTCCTGAAATATTATCAAGTCTCACCTCTGATACAATTACATTCACAATTACTCTATTATTGTGTATGAAATAGTTTGTTTAAATCAGATGCTCTGTGGGTTGGGCAGATGTTTTGGTTCTCAAATCATTTAGGACCTGCTTCTTGTGCCAAGGAGGTAGTTGTCGCTGGTGCTGATGAGTTCCTAATTATAATTTCACTCTGAGAAAATATATTCCTTTTAAAAACGAGTAGCATCGGGTTTTTTGCTTGTCCAATAATAAAAATGTTTCCTTTGAGGAAAGGCAGGAAATACTTTTTACCCCCAAAATTGTATTTAGGAATAGCTAGAAATGTTAGTTGTCATCTGGTTACCATATTATTTGTATTGTAGCAAGGTCATTGAAATATTTAGTTTTCATTCCAGTCTTGGGTATGTCATGCTTATAAGATGCTTGTATATGAGTGCACACTCTTATCTTGTGGTAGCTAAACTATATCAGCCCTATAGTTCTTCCTGGAACCCACTTTAATTAAATTTTCCAGGGCGTTTCACTGGTGACCTAAAGGCCTATAGGGATTTCATGTTCAGGAACAAATCTGGCCTGATGCCCAAATCCTCATGGTGGTTTATTGCTTCATGGAGAGAAATTACTTTCTGCTCAATTTAAACAGGAATTCACTTTTTAAAAAGCTTTCAAATTGCTATACCATACACCCAATCACTCACTTCTTTCACTGGGCTCATCCTCCCCCGGGCACCCTGAAGCAACAGTCATGCCTGAAGAGTTTTCCTGAACGTGGCAGGCATCCTTTGTTTTGGGGAGAGAGGTCATGCTGACCATGTGAGTTTTCTCCTCCATCAAGCTGAAGCCAAAAGGAAAGTTCTCCAGGTGGATTTTCATTCCTAATTTGGTTTCAATTAAAAAAACAAAAAGTTTGTGATGTACAGGATGGCAGATAACACGTACATCACAGATGTCACTGTTGCAGTTACTGGGCAAACTACCCTTTGATCTTTCCTAGTCTCGCTAAGTGCACCCCTGACAAGTCTCTGGCTTCTGGCAATCACCTGTCTCTCAGATTGGAATCATGTGATTCTCACACAGCCCAGGTGCTGGGTTGCATTCCCTGTGATTGCTTCAGCAGATCTGATTTGGGCCCAGATCCTGCTCTTCCATTCCCTGTTTAGCAGTGACCGTTGTAATCATTGACCAGTCTCCTTATAGCAAACTATCATTTTATTTAAAACAAAAACATGTGAGAAAAAACAGATCTTAAAAACAATAAAACAGCCAACATGCATGCCTGCTTTCCAGATGTCCAACCCTCTTCCACATGAGACTTTGGAATGTTTAACTGCCTAGGCTTTTCTGCAGAGTTTCCCACTGAGTTCCCTTGCCATTCTCTCAGAGCTTGCTGGCACTCTCTGGGCAAGCAGCCAACCACTTTCCCCATTGTCTTTCAAATGTTGATCCCTGTTGTGTTGCTTCCTGGTTCTTCCTATCTTAGTAGATTAATGCATTCACAGAGGAAAATTTTATAACCCTGGTTTACAACAACTTATCCTTGCTATCCCGATGACAAATGGGGTTCATAAAATTATTACAGTTTAGTATTCGTAACATTATTGCAGAGTAGCTCCACTTATGTCAGTCACAGTTTGTAGCTCTTGGTACTTAAGTCAGTGTGGGTAGAACTTGTGGATCCTATAGTGAGTCAAGGGCTAAGCCTTTATTGCCCCTTTTTCACTGAGTCCTCAGTCCTCTGTTTTCTGCCAATGGCAGTTGATGCTCATACGAGTACAGCATTTTTTTTATTAAGATCTTCTGTGTAAAGTAGATCAAGAAATCTATATCATCCAAGCTGTTTTAGAAATATTAGAGCCCAGCTAGAAGTTTTCGGTGCTGGAAGAACAATTTTCCTCAAGCGTTGTTACAGTCATCTGATGATTCATGGGCCCATATGTGAACTTCACAACCGTAAGGTGCTTCTTTGGAATTTGGCTTTTGTTATTCACAATAGTCAGAAATGTGTGTCTAACATCTGAGCAAAAACTAAGTTTTAAACATACTCGGTATGCTCATTTTGTGCAAATATGACTTGTGTATGAAGCTCGGGAATATTCAGATGAAATGACATGAGATTATTTTTGAAAGCTTGGCCATAATCTTCATCTTCCAGCCATGTTTTGGAGAAAGGCAGTATAATTTTGATGGGATCAGATGTCTCCGAGTGATGTTAGGTGAACCACAGATAACATGAGAGGAGGACTGATGTTTGAATGCAGAAAACTCAAAAACCATGGATTTGAATTGTGATCTTAAAATGGAGTGGTTAACTTAAATTTCTTTTTCAAGTGTATCTTCTCTCATAACTATAGGGAGATGACTAAGTATGAGCTCATACTTTAATGTGGTATCGCAGTGGTTTCTGCTTTCATATTAGTCGAGCCCCAAAATGGAGGATAGGAATGTTATCAAAATGTGTGGAATTAGTGTCAGAAAACACTCATCAAGCTGAACAACGTTATCTGGAGGGGGAAAAAAAATCAAGCTCAGGTTGATGCCAGCGTTAGCAGAAATAAATTGAACTCATCAGTACATGCATACGTTGACTTCAGAGATATTTATGTGCTTTCCCACATCTGTCAGCTCAGTCACAGAACCAAACACAAAATACAGCATGCAGAAGCATTAACTGGATTTGCAATGCTGCTTAGAAGACCTTAGTTCCATAAAGCAATGCATGGATTAAATAGAGACAGAAATATAATTTTTCTCCTCCCTGACAGTAGCAACTTGCTCTGATATGTCAAAGAAAACCTGTCTCATTTAACTCAAAAAACCAGAAATTTGAAATTTCAGAAGATAAACTACTGTTTAAAGGAGACGTAAACTAAGCAGTATTTATGAACTTAATTTGTCATTGTCTTTTACAGCTTCTAGGAGCAGCATGAAGGGTGCCGTTTTCTTTTTTGTGTTCCAAGCCCTATGTGTGGGCAAACACACAGGGATGGATTTACTTATCTAAAATAGAGGAAGCTGCAAAAAATTTGGCATGCATGTCATCTATGCATGTCAAGCGAGAGTAAATGACACCCACAAAAATGTTAATCAAGTGAGAATAACACTCTGAAATTGTTGGGCAATAGTTCCTTGCCCTTAGATCAATTATTTGTCAGTGAAAGTTTGTTCTGATGATGTTATATTTCCATCTCACATTTCACTTGGCTTAGTATGTTGTTGCTCAACAACCTTCGGTGAGGGGAACAGTCTGAATTGGTCCCTCCTATCTTAAATATGTTCCAGCTCTCCAAACTGCTTGTCAAGGTTGCTGTGTGTGCAGGCTATCTCCATGCAACCACTAGACTGTTTGGGTATTTCTGTGTGTAGAAAGACACCTGCGCCATACTATGTCATAAGTACAAGGTAGCTGATTGGCTGCAGTTTAAAGGACCACATATGGCCTATAGTGTTATCATGCTATACTGTACTATATTTAGCTATTCAAAAAATCAAGCCAGTTCTTTTCCTATTTTTATCACTCTATATTGTTGAAATGTGATGTCTAACACATGAAAAGCTCACTGCGCCCATTGTAAATCTTCCTTACATAATTGAAAACATAGTTACAGTAGTTCAAAGACTGCATAGCTCAGCTATCACTCTTCTCTGTTACCTATATATGAACATTTTTTTGGAAATGTATGTGTTGGGACTATGTAAAAATAATCTATAAATTGCAATGTCTTCCTAATTTTTTTTAAATGGGATATATAATGTACATAATATATGAAATTCTGTTCCCATGGAAGGGAATAGTAGCTTTCCCAATGAGAATCTTTTATACATATGCATACAATAAATAAATTCTGCAATCTCTCTCAGAATACCAGAACTATTTTGGGCAATATTACACAACTCTACTTGGAAATCACAAGCTTAGACTTTCTAAATTTGACTTAATAGCTTTTGCAGCTTCCATCACATATTGTATTACTTTGCAAAAACTTTATTTTTATTGCATAATATATAACTGATTTTGTGGCATAATGGAAATCTACACACGCCTCCCTCTTCTCACTCTCTCCCACTCCCAAAAAAAGGTACTTTATATTTTTTCTTGGGAGGAATTTCTGTCTGGCTTTGTGAGCGGGAAGACCGAGGGTAGGAAGGAGATGTTGTGTTTAAGTTAAAATGAAATTTCATCTTTCAGTTCTACAGCCACTAATTTGATTTAAGTTAAATCACACTTAGAATACCTTGATGGCCTCTTTTTGTCCTGTGAAGTAAGTTAACTGCTTCAGATTTCATGTACAAAAAGTTAACTACTGGTTCCATGTACACTTTGGAGGCTTCATTCTGTAAGCCAGCCACAAGTTGAGCTCCTGATGAAGCTGATGCAAGTTCCACATGTGGAAGGTCTGAATGATCAGGCCCTCATACTTCACTTCTGTATCTCTCTTTCAAACATAAATGTACGTATTGTACTGCTGCTTTTTCAATTTTGTGACTGTTTTGTTAGCACCGATGGATTGCTTTTCAAAACCAGTTTGAAATTATACAAAATTTTTATCAAAGCAAAAACAATCCTGTGAGTGGGGAGTTAAAATTGTTCTTTTCAAATAAATTCAGCTAATGAGGCCCATTTTCAGAAGACAAATCACCGTATTTGAGAACTATATGGAAGATGCTGATTCTAAATCATTGTGACCATGAGATTATCCTCTCAAAAAATGAGTTCAGGGAAGAGGAAGTTAAAAAAAAATTGAAGTATGAAACTGAAGTAAATTTTACTAGGTAAGAAAAACAAGAGACGGTAGGTAAGTTCAGCTAGTTACAAGTAAATCTGTGCGTGTAAAAGAGAATAAAGAAAACAAATAATTAAAAGAACTATCAGAAAATAATTCTAAAAATATGAACATATTTCCAGGAAAGTAAAATCATTTTTAATATTTTTGTCTTTAGGTTTCTTGTTGACATTAATGTATACAAAAAAATAAATTATAGATTAATTCTACTAATGATTCTATAGCAATAGTGAGCTGTATGATTTGTATGTGCATTGCCATAAGATGGGTGGTCCCTGTAAATAAATAAATCCAGTATCTTTGTGCCAGAGCAGGTGCTCCCAAGGCTTAGAGCAGCACCTGGGCTACGTCTACACTGGCAATTTAAGTCGACTTAAGGAGGCTTAAATCGACTTAAATTAAGCCATGTCCACACTAGGCTTTCATTAAGTCAACTTAAGAAATTCCTTAAGTTGACTTAATGAAAGGTTAAGTCGACTTTATAACTACCACTTATTAGGTCAACTTAACCCTAAAGTCGACTCCTTAAATCGACTTAAGGACGGTGTGGATGTGGAATAACCCTTAAGTCGACTTTATTAAGTCGACTTAATGGTGGTTAGGTCGACTTAACAAAGTGGACTAAGTTGACTTAAAGCTAAGTCAACTTAGTCCACTTTGTTAAGTCGACTTTAATAAGGTCAACTTTGACCTTATTAAGTCAACTTAACAAAGTCTACCTAACTTTTCCTAGTGTAGACACAGCCCTGGAGCCTAAAGGTTGGGGTTAGTCCTAGTGAGGGTCAGGATAGATTAGGAGGCTGGAGGAGCTCTCTGGAGAAAGCTCTCTGCAGGCCCTCCCTGTGCAGACAGTGAAATTGGCTAGGAGACTGTATGTTTGGTTCCTGGAAGAGGACTGAAGACAGGACATTAGCAAGAGGGATTTGCTTGCTGGAATCCTCAAGCCAAAACCAGAGAGCTAGGCAGGGCTGAAGGGAGAAGGAGCAGCAAGAAGGCATTGCTGGGTGACATCTGCAGGCCAGAACTGGTAGGCTAGACAGGGTAGAAGGGAAGAGAAGCATCAGAAAAAGAAGTTGCCTATTGTTTCTAAGCTGAAGAGCTTGAGCCAAGGCCTGGAGAGAGCTTAAGGTGAGGGAGTAGTGGAGGAACCTATCCATTGACATCTCCATGGGCAAAGAGCTGGATCCAGAAGAGCCATGAGAAGACCAGAAGGAGTGAGGGATGCTCCCCTGGTAAGGATGAGCTCCTAGCAAAAAGAAACTAAGGAGGTTCCTATTGGGAAGAGCATGTTTTCACTCCATTTGGAAGGGCTTGGGTGGCTGTCCTTGTACAAGGGCAGAGGAAGACTAACAGTCCAGGCATGGTTGAAGGCAACAGTGTATGATACATCGGGCATCGAGGGATGAGGCATTGGAAATCTTAATGACAACTTGCACTAGAATGGGATATGAATCACATGTTTTGGACTCTTACTATGGATTGTTTTGAACTAAGTTTTGTTAATATCCATATTGCTGAATGAGAGGATCAATTGCATGGAGTTACTGGTGGTTTTGGGAGGGGAAACTAGCAGGTGTCCCTGTCATGGCATAGCCTGCAGCAAGAAGGCACTCTGAGAAAGGTTGCCCTATGACATGCATATAAATACATACCCTATTTGGTAGAGGGCTAATGGCATGTTTTGGTAAGGTAACACAATAACTGTCCTAAATTCCCTTACCTCCCAGCCTTTCTCAAAAACAGAGGATAGGAAATTTCAGAAATGGATTGTTGAGTATTTCTCTCTGATTTGCAAATAATTTCAAATTTGTTTTTAAAACCCTCTTCCCATATTTGTGGAAAGGGAGAAGGGTCTAATCTAGTTTTAAGACTCTCTTTGGAAGGTGTCATAAAATGAAGTCTTGTTGAAGATGTTCAAAAGGCTGCTCACCTGAAGTCAGTATGCAGATCAAGAGGCTTGAGACTGATGCCTTTCAAAATGCCTGTCTGCTAGCAAAAGAGGGATGTTATGGACTTCATGCAAAGCCCACTGAATTTGATCAACGCCCATTGACTTCACTGAACCTTTGTTCAAATCTTGTGTCTACATTCTGGATAATGCCAAAAGTTTGTTGCATTCATCATCACAAATTTATTCTTAACTGGTCTTGTACAAATCTATTTGGAGAGTTGTCCATATTCCCTTGTCTATTTATCTTTTAAGACCTGGATTTTCTGGTGCCACATTCATGCTCTTCTTTTTCTATTTTGTTCCTCAGTGTCCAAAATATTTGAACTTCTCATTCCTTCAGAATTTTCTTGCAGCTTTCCTGTCAGATGGAATTTTCCCCTTAAAAAGGGTAGGTTTCTAATGTGGGTAGTTTATATTATGCATATGCCTCAGCATCAGACCATGGTTGCTTGGCCAGTGTTTTGTCAACCGAAATAAATGTTAAGATGCTGGATCTGAGCATTCATGGGTTGGGAAAGTTACAATTTATTTAAAGGAAGTAGTGCCCTGCATAAACTGATTCCCACTGCATTTCCAGTATAAGCATATCAGCAGGCTTCTGGGTGACATAGCTGAGTTTAGGTGTGATAACGGCTACACTATATCACCAGCAGATGTCTTTGCAACATCTGGAAAGTACTAGGATTGCAAAGACTTAGACTGATGAAGAGGACAGATTGAAAAAATCTATCTGTCCCTCTGCTCCAAATGTTAATTTAATTCCTACTTTTTAAAGCGTTTCCTCTTGTGGTTACTTTTCTCTTCTTTTTTCTTTAGGGCACTGGAGGAGGAGATAATGGTTTGGAGTTACTTGATGAACAGTTATCCAAAGCAGTAAGACTCTCCACGACATTTGTAATAATACTTTATGAGGTTCTTTCAGTGAACTTGGTACTAATGAAAATGAAAATGATGGCTTCTAGAATGTTGTATTCACATTAGTCTCATGAGGGCACAGGTGAATTGCATTGTCTCCAGAGCGCCAGACAATCAAGTCAAATTAATCTACTAAAATTAGGAAGCATCGTCAATTAAAATCTTGTACTTCCTATGCCATTGCACAAAGAGCAACACTCACATATTATTGTATCTAGTAAGTGAAATTCAGAGCATCTGTAACAATAAATATAATACATGCATCATTGTGGGTGCCATTGGAAATGGGCAATTGCTGTGCCCTGGTATTTTGGTTTGCCCTCTGGGTGCTCTCTAACGTACACCTTAAAAGGGGAAATATAGCCAACACTGCAGTAAATGTAGCTCCTCTGACAGGTAAATATCTAGTTTTTAGTAGCACCGCCAACTGTATGCTGTAAACAAGATTTTGTGTCCTAAATGTTCATTCCTGGAGCACAGGAATGAATTAGGCATGAATGTAGCCTGCATCCATCACATTTCATAAGGCATAGAAGACAATGGATAAAAGCCAGGAGAAGAATGAGGCTCACTCTTTTAGGATCTCATGAGCTCACTGAAATAGTAAGAAAACCAGAGCATATTTGCAATCTATGCTTTGTGTTTCTTTTTTTAAAAAAAATCAGTAACTTTTTAGAAATCATTACTTTGATCTAAGCAGCAGCAAAAGGCAGACCAGTTGTACCTGGCTGTCTGGTGTTTGCAAAAGGAGGGACCTTATGTTAGATTTTGTGATACATTTTTAGTCATTAATGTATAATTGTCAGGTGTCATTTTCTTCAGGACTACAGCTAAGTTTATCTACAGCTTCTAAGAGCAGCTTGATCCTCACCAACACTAGAAACACTGCCCTGATAAGAGACCACTTGATTGTTGTGTGTACATGAGGGAGGCGTCTCAGTCCTTTTGTTGGGTTCTCTGACTTCCTTGGCTGCGGCTAACATCTCTGACTTTATGTGACTAAAAAAACAAATGTTGGCCCTCGACTTCTCATTGCAGGCTGCTTTCTCCTCTGTTGAAAGGACTATAGGCAAACCCTCTTCTGTCCTCATTTAGTCTAGCTGACCATTTAGCACATTCATTCTGCTTGGTTCCTTCTCCAACTCCTACTCTGAAGGCCTCACAAAGGTGGGGAAGATATGGGAGATGAGTGTGCTTGAGGGGCTGGCCATGGAAGGATGAACTGCTGGCCCAGGAGCACCAAGCAACGGTAGCCTCAGAAAGATTAGCCACAAGTCTCTCATCCCCTTTCTTTCTGGAGAGGAAATCTTCAGGAAAAAATAAAGCAGAATGAGGAAAGAAACCGAAGGAAAACTGAGGTAGTTTGGTATCTGGGGAAGAGGGGTGAGAGGAGATATGATTGCTCTCTATAAATACATCAAAGGGCTAAATACTATGGTGAGAGAGGCACTATTTGAGTTCAGCGTCAATGTGAACACAAGAACAAATGGATATAAGCTGGCCATCAGAAAGTTTAGACTTGAAATCAGATGCAGGTTTCTAACCATCAGAGGAGTGAAGGTCTGGAGCAGCCTTCAGGGGAAGCTATGGGGCAAGAAACCTAGTTGGCTTCAAATCTTAGTTTCATAAATTTATGGGGTGGGGGATGGTTTGATGGGACAACCTGGTTTAGTAATTGACTGATCTTTGACTACTAGTGGCAGATATACCATTGGCCTGTGATGGGACATTTGACAGGAGTGTGTTCTGAGTTATTACAGAGAATTCTTTTTTGGGTGTCTGGGTAGTGAGTTTTGCCCATGTGCTCAGAGCTTAACTGATCACTGTATTTGGGGTCAGGAAGGAATTTTCCCCAAGGGCAGATTGGCAAAGACTTTGGGGTTTCTTTGCCTTCCTCTGTAGCATGGGGTATGAGTCACTTGCTGGTGGATTCTCTGTACCTAAAAGTCCTTAAACCATGATTTGAGGACTTTAGTAACTCAGTCATAGGTTAGAGTTTTATTAGAGGAGTGGGTGAGTGAGGTTCTGTGGTCTGCAGTGTATAGGAGGTAAGATTAGATAATCATATTGGCCCCTTCTGACCTTCGAGTCTATGAGTTTATGAGACAGCTGGTAGCAGACAAAGGCGGCAGAGGAGGTTGACTTCAAGAAGAGAAAGATGAGAACTTCAAACACAAAGAGGTCAAGAGATGTTCTTCTGCCTTCCAGGGGAACAGAGAGCCCCAGAACCTGCTTTCTTAGGATCATGGGCATGGCCCCTGAAGACATAGGGATATTAAAGTATGCAATGTTCGTGTCAGACTTTTCAATGTTGCAATGTATATGGGTCTTTGAGACCTACAGGGAGATGCTTAGAGAGAGAAACCGAAAAATAAGCACCTCTGAAATAGCTTATAATGTGTTCCATCCCAAAATGCCTTGCTCTACAGGAACAGGGATCAATTTGCTATCTGTTGAAATGCACCCATCTCTGAGAGGGAATGCAGCAGTTCTCCAGAAGCAGCAAACAGCCGCTGCTGGCTTTAGATGGGAAGGTGAGCGAGAACTTACCCAGCTAAAGCAAAGGAGGGAATGTCATGTGATAGAACATAATTACAGGAGATAAGATTTGGGCCAGGACTATGAAGCAAGCTATGCTTATGAAAAGAGCCACAGCTTCACTAATATTTTAAAAATATTCTTTGCCCAAGAGAAAATCCTGGTGCATATGTGATTGGAATATTATGTAATGTATCTTAGGCTGCTAAAATCTCTCTCTAGAAGTCAGTGTGACCTCTGTATTGAAGCCAAGATATCCAGCTGTAAGGGGATCATTTTTGGCCATTCAGAACTACTACCTAAAATAAGTCAAATTTTAAATTTACTTTTCTTTTCATAGGTTTGTTTTTCACCAAATATCTGCTTGTTAATGGACCACTGCTGTTCATGGTCTCCTGCTTATGCTATAAAGGTTACACTTTGTGTCAATCACATTATCATTGTAATCTTTGGAAGGAAAGTCATAAAATGCTGCAGGCTGATTTAGTGGGTAAAAAATAGTCTTTCCCTACTGGGCTCTTAGTTTGAGCCCAGATTATATTCTAAAGAAAAATAAGGTTAAAGGCAAGGGATGTATTTCTTCTTTTAGGAGGGGGATATATAAACAACACTATTTTTCTTACTTATTCTTGACATTTTGTCTATTATTCCTAACATTTCCTTAGAGGATAAAAAAAGAGCAATTGTTGGTCAGTTTCATAAGAAAAATGATTGATTAGCTTTTGGCAAATTGCCAGGAATAATCAAGGAATGTGGGGTAAACTCTGACAGAAAAGCAACAGCAGTGTCCTCCTTATAAATAAGACCAGCAGAAATATAGACATTTTCCTTATTTTAAAAAAAAATATTTAGTCAATATTAACATAAGTGAGCTTTTCATACAAATATCAAAACGGTCCTGTATTTGTTATCTTTAAAACACCCATTTGTTTTCGGTCAATCTCTTCTTCTTATCTGTGTATTTATTTTGATCAAATTCCAAAAATAGTAACCACATATTATACAACTTATTTGGTTGGGATAGAACGATTCTCTCTGCTTGATAGTACTCCATATCATAAAACAAGTAATATGTTATTTAATACCGTTTCGGTGAGTTGGTGCTCTTCGACTGAAACAGGTTTAACTCCAAGGTGCTATGGAGAATAATTATTTATTTGTTAAAGAATCAAGCACCTGCACAATGCTGAATGTGCCACTGTCTTGATGTTTATCAGCCCTGGATATTTACAAAATAAAAAATGATCCTCTGCCAACACAGCACATGTTGCTGATCACCTGAGCCCTGATTCTGTAAGGAGGAAAGGAAGAAAACTTCTGCTGAGATGAATTACCATGCTCACTGAGGTACCACAGGCAAAGTTCTGCATTTAAAGCTGCTCCATAATCGACTGGAGTGGTTCGTGCATATCCAAAAGTGGAGCTTCATCTAGTCTAGTATGTGGATAGGTTACTTTCTGACTGACTAATGCACATGCACCCCCCTCCCAACACATGTGTTCTCCAAGCCAATTAAAAATCAATCATACTCTCACTCTGTGATATTAATCAACAGTATGATTTAAAAATGTCTCTTTCTGCATTCATCATTTGGTTCAAGAGAAGCAGTGTCATTTTAATTGAGTGTCATTGCAGGATTTCTGTCTTCTGCTGGGCAAACAAACATCTCTGCTTTGCCATAGCGTTAATCAAGCAGCAGGAAACCATTACCCTGTGACAATGATCTCATGCATCAACATTATCTCTTAATTACTTGTGAAGAAAGTTATATCTTTGAGCTGTCATGATTGCATTGATTTTGTTCTGTCATTTCACAAAGTTCTTTCTGGTTTTTCCTCCTGAACAAGAGAGAAAAAATAACAGAAAGTAGAGAATAGGAAAAGACCTATTCAGTGACATTGCCTGTCCTTCTGCTGCATTCAGTAATTATTACTGTGTGGTAGCATATAGGAGCTTCAGTCCTGAATCACATTGTGGTCGGTGCTATACAAACAGAACAAAAAGATGGTTCTGCTCCTAAAAGCTGCCTACGTGCTTTGTCTCTTCCCTCAAGTGAACTGTTTTTTGCATTTGCCATGTTAGACTGTTCCACAGTACAACAGATTTCTCTGTCAGGAATGTTTCCTGATATTCAGTCTGTATTTTCCTGCTCTTAATTTCTTTAGGAAGAGGGGGGACAGCAAGAAAAGTCAATTGTACAGTGGGCCAGATTCTGCCTGTTGGAGTTCTGTGTCCACCTCCTGTTGATCTCACCTGGCATTGTGCTTTCATATGAGGAAAGAATTTGGCCAACTGCAAATAACAGCGTTATGTATTGTGGGATACTGAAGAGTGAATGAGTCAGTTTACATATCCCTCCCACACAACCTTTGCCAGATGCCTTATGCATCAGTTGAGTTTAAAGTTTTAATTGGATATAGTATCAGTATAACCTGCTCTGAGTTCCCTGATGAGTACTCATCAGCTGTTGGAAACTCTTTGGGCCTGATATTCCTCTGGTTTAAATTGGTGCAACTCCATTGAGGTCAGTAGAACGACCATGCTTTACAGCTTTGGGGGGATCTGGTTCAGTGAATTTGGATCCATCCAGGGTGTTCACGCACTTTCTGCTTATGGGCAAAGGTGAATGGATAAGCTGTGTTGAAAGGCTAGACAAGTAGCACATGTTGCCATGTTTCACTGTTTATTTGTAGAAGTGATCTTCTCATTAGAAATACCACCACTCACCTAACAATGTGATGAGAGACATTTTAATAAATACTGGTGTTGATCCGAGGGAACCATGTGACTTTTCTGCTGCCCAGCACTGCTTAGAAAGCAACAGTTGTCTGAGATGCAGACTAATGTGACCACAGATGTTTATCACTGAATCCTTTTCTGAAAATGGCTTATGTGCCCTGCTGTTACAGCTGCTGTTTTCTCAGATCCAGGACCAGATGGCATTTCCAGGACACTTCACCATCTCCACTGGACTCCTTTGTCATTCTGGGGAGGAAGGGGAAGGAAAGCTGTATAGCTCATTAGTGGGCCTGCTACATGAGTTGTGTCCACCCAGTTTTCTGTTCCAGGCCAGATAAAGTAAATATGGCTGTACTCATCAGAAGAGACCAGATTGGTTGTGCTTGTGTGCCAATTTGCCACTCTTATTTTATCCAGACAAACCAAGCATTACCTGAGGAGCTCTTTTAAATAATGACATATTTAAAGGCTAACGTTTAACACCCCCCCCCAAATCCAAACAAACAAACAAAAAAAACCCACAACCTAATGAAGGCCAAATAATTTAATGAGAATTTGTATTAAAAATTATTGCTGGATTGGAACATCTTTTTACTAGATGGTGGGTTTTTTCTCAAATCTGGGGTCGTCTTGCTTGATCTTTTTAATGGCCCCTGCTGTCATTGATTCCAGTGGCACATACTGGGGACGCCTGAGATCCCATTGTGCTGTTGAGCTTTAATACCGAAATACCTGTGGATTGTAGTGGAGGGTTGTTTCTTAAATGTCCAGCAGGACTTTCAGACTCCTTCTTTGGAAGTATTTTTGTTCTCTCTTTCCTCATCTTCTTCCACACCCTTTCCCTCTCCCTTTTCCTTTCCTAAGTCTACTTCCTACAACTCCCACTTCCTCACATCCATCCATCCATCCATCCTGCTGTTGCTTTCTTCTTAAGCTTGTCAACGGTACTCTAGAGGGGGCAGTAGCAATGCTGGCTGCCTCTTGATGGCCAGCTGTTGCTGGTTGTTCACATGCGGCTCTGTGCCAGCTCCTCAGCATCTGACGAAGTGGGTTATAGCCCACGAAAGCTTATGCGGAAGAAAATCTGTTAGTCTATAAGGTGCCACAGGACCTTTGTTTTTGCTCATCAGCACTGAAGTTTTGTTCTCCCCTTACTCGTGCACTTACACGTTTTCGGTGCCTGCTCGCACACACAAGGCCATATTCATCCTGGTGTATTTTCCCTGAATGGCTTTAGTGGAGTTAATCCAGTGATTAATTAAATCCACTTCTGTCTACATTAATCGAACTTCCCCCTGGAAATCAAGCTCCTTCATGGCTTTTTCATTCTGGACAATTGTGGTTTGCCTTTTATCATGTACCATTCCCTTCCCTTATCTAGCTTATGGTCTTCAGTCAGAGCACAGCTGGCCGCCCTGCTGTTGAAAAGCACAGTGACCTTATGTTTTGAAATTTCCACTAACATGTAGCATGTATGTTTGTTTGAGTGTGCACAGTCCACTGGGGAGAGTGTATGTTAGCCTTACATGATACTCTGTGGGTATTCCCTGGCTGACAAATAAGAGTAAGTCATGTAATGAGTATAAAAGTTATCATTGATATATCTTCCAGCCTGCAGCATCTCTCTGCACAGCACGCCAGGACGTTTGTTGTAGCTGGGTCCATTATTTCTTCCACTGCAGCACTAGAGTGCCCAAACATGTGTCTCTTTGGTGCCCCCTCAAAAAACTTGCTCTGTACGCATCAGAATGGGTGTACCATTTCTATTTGCAAATCCCTTCTTAATTCAAAACTTCTCACGGGAGGCAGATCCATTGTTAAACAGGCATTTCATGTGCTTTGGAATTGATCTTCAGTGCTATATTTTGAGAAGAATGCATTTGTAGCCTTTATAATGTTGGTATGTTTGGGTTGGTATTACTGATTCCAGCTACTATTATTAATGGGTATCTTAAACCATACTGACATTTGTGAAGGGTTTGGTCTCCTGAAAGAATACAATGCTGGAATTATCAAGATGAGAATACACAGAGATGGAAACAAACCATAAGATGTCCAGCATCAATGCTTTCATACTGTCATCCCCTGGGCACCATCAAGATAAGTAAGGTGATCTCCAGGTGGCCATCCAGTCAGGTGTCATCTTATGTGCTTCCCCCACCTGGGCAGCATATTCTCTCGTGCTATCCTTATGTCCACTAAATTGATGCATTTGCATAAGACTATCAGCCCCTTTTCCTTATTTGCGCTTCTACATTGCACTAATTTAGGGGTACCCCATTTCTCATATTTGATCCTCTTGGTTCCCCTTTTTTCATTAACATATAGTGGAGGTTATTACAGAATTCCCTGAATCATTATTACTAGCCATCTTGTGATATTAACAGATGAATTGAGGCATGTTTTTCCAGAACATGAACAATTAACATGTTTTACTGTAATCTTTCTTCTTCACTGGCACAGGGTTGTCCCTTGGTTAACTAGTCATGTCAGCCTGTTTCAGGCCTGAGGCCTTCCATGGCCATACTCTCTCTCTCACAGACCTAAAGCCCATGGGCCTTAATTTGCAGCCTTCCCTTACTTATCCTCAGTTTGTAGCTTAAAACTATTTCCTCACATTGATTTACATATTAAAATAATGGCTGGGATAGGTGACTATATGAATTCATAGTACAGTCAATCACACTACTGTATAATCACATCATCTGATTAATTACAGGCTCCTGTGAAACCTCCTAGTTGAGAATACTCAAATGAGGGCATAAGGAGAATCCAGGATTTGATCCTGGTGTTCTGCTGAGGCACATGGCAGGAAGTGCTGAGCGCTTCACAGTGCTAGAACCATATACAGCAGTGACATATCAGTGCAGTATATGGACTTTGCAAAACGAGGTTCACGTTTTCAAAAATCTGTATGCATGTGAGAAGTGCATATGTGCCTAGGCATATGCCTGTGCCAACCTCCCAAATCAGACACAAGTACCAGTCACTGATTGTGCACACAACTGCATACCCATTCTTACATCTGCATACCTATTCTTACACAAATATTTTTGAAAATTTGACCCATTATGTTCAATGTAGTTCAGCTGTATTCAATTGTTCCATTTGATCCCCAGATCTAGATGTGAAATATGCAGGTAGGTAGCATCAAAAGTCATGGCAAAGCAATGATTTTCAAACTAGGGGTCAGGAACCAATACTGAGTCGTAAGCCCTAAAACTATGTCTACACTATCAATTTAGGTCAACTTAAAAATGCTTAAGTCGACCTAAATTACTCTATGTCCATACCGGGCTTTCATTAAGTCAACCTAAGGGCGTCCTTAAGTCGACTTAATAGCTACCGCCTGTTAGGTCAACATAAGGTCTTATTAAGTCGACCTAACACCAGTGTGGACACCCTAGCTTGACTTAATTCCTTAAGTCGACCTAGGGCTGGGGGAAGGCAGCCGCAGCTCAGGGACAAGGGAGCCCCAGGCCCCCAGGGATCCCCTGTCCGTGAAGTGCCAGAGAGACAGCTGCCAGCACGCCGCAGACGGGAACCTCTGGGCATCCCCTGTCTGCGGAGTGCCGGCGGCTGTCTTCTCCAGCACTCCATGGATAGGGGAACCTCCTGGGGGGAGCCTCGGCAGCTCCCTTCTTGCCCAGACCCACGTGTCTCTGGGGAGAAGAAAATGGGGCTCCTTTTTCCCCGGGTCCGGGCAAGAAGGGAGCCCTGCTCTCTTCTCTGGGTCCCGGCAAGAAGGGAGCCCCAGGTCCCTTCTCAGTGAGGAGCCAAGGTTCTGTCTACACTTGAAAAGTTAAGTCGACTTGTTAAGTTGACCTTGTTAAGTCGATTTAACAGAGTCGACTTAACTTTTTAAGTGTAGACATAGCCTAAGGTACTAGGGCACAGTGCCTCCTGCCGCCGCCACCGCAAGACTGGAATGCCTTGCTCAAAGATGTAATTGTTGGGTCACGGGCATAAATGATTTTTTTTCAACTAGGTCCTGAGGAAAAATGTTTGAAAACCACTAGGCTAGAGCATGCAATGAGGAAGCTAGAGCTGCATGTGTGTGTTCAGAGTTGTGTGGACTGTTTTCAGTCACACCAGGCACTTCAGCTATATGTGAGACAATAAATCTACATTTTCCTGTGCTGGGTTCAGTAGCTATGTGTGTATTCTGTGTACTCTGAAAACACATCACTATAGATTTCTAAGATAAATCATTTTATTGTTGTCAAGTAAATTTATGCAGGTCAAACCCTGCATCGTCATGTCTTTGAGGCTAGTATGGTTGGAAAAGAGTGTCAGTTTAAATTTGGCCCTCCATTTTTAATCCTTATTGTTCTTGTTAGGAGTTTCATGCCTCATTTTTTGAACTGAAGTGCTGGGAAAGCTGCCCCAGAATGCTGCTTAATATGATCCAGTCAACTGTACAGGTTTCTGAATTCTAAATTCAGTGAAAGTGAGCCTGAATTTTGAAATGTTGCATGTATGGAAAACAGAAGAATTGAAGAGCAAGGAGAATCAGAGAGAGAAAACTTTCCCAAAGCAGAGAATTATTTAAATTTCAAAAGTGTGTTTAATTAAACCCTTGCTAATTTGTTGCTAAGCATACATTGCTTTAATTACGTCCCCTTTAGGCTACGATCATGAACAACATGCATAAGATTTCATCCATGCAGTTCACAATATGTAATGAAAAACTGGGGTGATGTCATGGTTCCTCACTACTCAGGTCCGATGAACTTTTGCTGAACAGAATCATTGAAGAGTCCACGTGTTGCATGACGATACAGCAGTCAAAGCAGGCAAACGTAATTTTCCACAAGAGAATATAAGTGAATACAAACCCTAACTGAACACAAATATTGGAGAAAAAGGATTTTTTTCCACATTGGTGAATTATAGATATAGACTCTGCCCTTACTGATACCTGTGCATCCTTGTTGGAGTCAGTGGGTGTACTGGGCCCACTAGCTTTGCTACCTAATAAAATATTTCCTTTTTATTTTTAAACTGTGCTGCTTAAACTGCAGGGAAATTGGAGCAGCTAAGGGTCTTCATTTACCTCTCTCCCACACAAGTTTAATGCCAGTGGAGCTGCTCCTAATATATTTACACAAGTGTAAGTGAGAAGAGAATCAAGCCAAGAATTGAGAAAGCTCTGTCCAACAAATTAACACTTTGAAAAGGGCCAAATTCTGCCCAGAGATATGAATGTAGGATTCTACTGACGGCAGAGGGAGCCAAAGGACACATCTGAGGGTGTTATATTTGATGTTTTTAATATACTGTTTCCTATAACATATTTACTCAGAATGAGTTATTTTTGTTGTTAAATTCTCCCACTGGTCAGTGTGGATCTGTGGGTTTGGATTTCCTGAGCATCTGGGATATACTGCCAAGGTAGCTGCAGTTGAACTAAGAAAGGCTTGAGGAGCTTGACTTTTCCAGTGTTGTACACAAAACGTGCTATGCTTGAGTCTATTTTAAAGCAGTGATGGCTATCTACATTCCAGAGGGCCAAGGAGGAAGATACAACATTTGTGACTGTGGTATGTTAATACAAATTATATTAAGGCACAGGATTGGGAGTCAGGAGGTCTTGGTTCTATTCAAAACTCTGCTAGATAATTCTTGTATGATCTTGGGCAAGTCAGTCAGTTTACTTCCCTGTGCATCACTTTCTGCAGCTGGAACATACAGATATTGCTTCCCTGTCTCACAGTGGCAAATAAGGTAGTGTTTTATTATAGGCTACATTAATTAATCGCATCAAAGCTCTTTTCAGTTCTCACATAGAAGGCCTAGAAATGCAAAGGATTACCATTGGCATCCAGAAGACATTGCGATAGGTACATAAAGATTACCTAAGGCAGGCAGATGTCCAGTATTCTCGTCAGTGATACTAGATAATCCAGTGATTTTTACAATCCTGAAGAGCCCAGCACTTTCTAAACTCCACCTGTTACATTGCACTACTGGCTGCCTTTTCAAATGAAGTCTTTTGTGTTGGATGCATCTTTCCAAATGGCCAGCTATACTCGAGCCTTTGAAAGTCAAATCTTTGAAGTATTTTATAGGGATAAGGAAGCATATGAAAGTGTACTCTGTCAGCCTTATGAAGCTCCATTGCCGGATCTATACTAAAACTGTAATTTCATCTGCAGCTTCTTATAACTTAACTGCTTTAGCATCACAGTTGATGATGACATCATAGGAAGCCATTGATGAGCTGACAGCTTTTTATGACCCAGCGGCGTATAATTTACTCTTTGTCTCTCTCTCTGTTTTGATAGTGTAGGCCTGTTTGTGCTCATAGATGTTAAAGAATTACCAACAAAGGAAATTGCAACCTTCTGGTTATCTACAGATCAATTACAATGCAGACCAGCAGCACAAACACACTTGCATTGTATTTTGTGTTCTGAACTCTAACAGATGCGCAAGACTATATAGGTGAAATGGTCAAAGTGGGAAGAAAAAAGTGACAGCTCTTGTACTGCAGCAATGTAAGTTCATGTACAGTGGTTATACAGTATTGTGAAATACAGAGAAGTTCTAATCACCAGAGTACTAAGTACAATTAAGATTTATCTAAGCTCCCTATAGTAGGCGCTGCTGCTTGCTTCTCATTGGTTTAACAGCTTTCTTTCTTTCTTTCTTTCTTTCTTTCTTTCTTTCTTTCTTTCTTGAAAGAAAGAAAGAAAGAAAGAAAGAAAGAAAGAAAGAAAGTGAATACTACCCCATGGTCTCATTGCACTCCTAGAATATAGATACATCCCAGCAGTAGAATAGGGTTTACCAGCTCAAATGCTGATCTGCAGGTGCATAAAATCACAAACTCCAGTGCTCAGAACAATTGTTAATGTCAAAGGTACGTAAAAGACAATTATAAATCAGGACTCAAATAAAAGGAAGCAGGCAAAGCCAAAAACTTCATTAAGATGGCTCTGCAAAAATGCTTCCAAGCTAAATACGTACAGCAGGCTATTCTGTGTTCTGGGCAAAGATAGCACCTGGAAACAAATACACATTGGCACACAAAATATGTGTGGATAAAATACTTTAATGCAGTAGATGTCGTCAGATCCAAACAGCAAAAGACACGGGGCTTTAAAGGACTGGGGGATATAATAATGAAGAATGTAGGACACTGAAGACCTTACAGTAACTGTGACTGAGCCCAAGATGTTAGGTGATGCAAAACTAAGGGCAACTAAACAGAGTGAAATGTACTAACAAAATCAGAGCTATCTAGTGACCCCAATCTGCAAATCAGTGGCAAAGAAAGAGTAGGGAGAACGGGGCTGTAGGTTTCTTTTGAGCGGACAGGGAAAGGCACTGTAGCCTTTACCTCCCCCTATCTCCACGCTCCTGTGCAAGGGGGAGGTAGAATCCCAGACTTCCTGCAATCTGTAGTGCAGGAGTCAATAGGTGATTGGCATAGCTCAGACTGTTACAAAGACTTATTGAGGGATGGGCTTGTGGTTAAAGACCTGCACTGTGTCTGGTAGTGCAGTATTGGGACCTGGATCTGCCACAGACTCTTGTGTATCATTTAATCTCTCTGTACCTTGGTTCCCCCTCTGTCAAACTGGGGATAATATTTTCCTAGTTCACAGGGTGGTTGTGAGGCAAGATTCAGTAATGGTTGTGAGGTGTTTCAGTTCTGCACTGAGACCAATATATGTACATAGATAGACCAAGCAAAAACTGACCCTCACTTGGGCTGACCTAACAATTCCAGGCCACAGTCGGACTTGCAGAACTCCCTGGCTCAGAGGGAACAAAGCAGAGAAGAGGGGGAAGGGATCTTAGACCTGAATTCTTCAAATAAAGAATAATTGGAAGCCCCAAGAAGAAAGACTGGGCCTGAAGAGCCAGAAGGAACTCTATTCTGCAAGAACTTCATAAATTAGATCCCAAGATAGGGTATGTTACTTTGCATATTGCGGGCTGGTGAATGAATTACTGAGAGAACTGGTAGCAGGGTGCCTGCCATGTACACTGCCACAGACTGCTTGAAATGAAACTGCTTCAAAACAGGCTTGCGTGGATCCCGAGAGACCATATAGCCCACTTTCACTTAGCTCTAGGCCAAATTCTATAACAGCGATGCTGGTGGTTTTAATGACGTTCCTGTGGATTTACACACATTTAACTGAGCCCACGTTTTCTTTCTCTTCTCAAAAATGGAATCATGGTGAGATTTTGGATTCAATCCAAAGAACTTTCCTGTTTCTACCCAGTGGAAGGTGTTGATAGGAATGGCTTCATGGCTGTGATGTTCATTGATGTAAATGGAAGAAGAAACGAGTGCTAAGCCTTAACTCTGCAAAAGTTTCAGTTCTTATTTTTCAGCTTAGGGATAATCTTGGCACTATTTGCTCCTCAGGTTAGTGGAATCAGGAATGCCACAGAGATGTAGTGTTTGGCTTCTGTGGGCATTTACTACATAAGTACCTCCTTCCAGCTCAGTTATTTAATACAATGTTGGCTTTTATGTACTTGCACATATTCAGTTGCATGATTAATTGACCCATTTATGCCTAAAATACAAATTGAGGGCATAATTTTTCCTCCCACTTGCAACAATTTAAACTGTTGAAGCTCCATTGACTACAAAGCAATTGTTCTTGAATTCCTCTTTGGGAGTGAGAATTGGATGCATCCAACAGGTGTAGAATGAGGATGATCAGCTTGCAAACTGAACAATACCAGATGTGATACTCCTTTCACAGATGAACCAGCACCAGTGGATCTTCACTAGATAGCCTGAGTGATGAAATTATGATCCATGTTTGAGTTTGGACTTGGGTCCCCTAAACTTGTGGGTTCAAATGGGGTTCCAGTTCCAGAGAGAAACTTAAAGAAAAGATTTGCTTTTTGTCGTTGTTGTTGTTCCCATTTCATGCATCTGACGAAGTGGGTTGGAGCCCATGAAAGTTTATGCCCGAAGAAATTTGTTAGTCTTTAAGGTGCCACCAGACTCTCGTTTTTTGCTGTACACAAACTAACATGGCTACCCCTCTGGAACTTTTTTCACCTGTTTAGCTGATGCTGAGAATTTTTTCTGCTCTGCTTAAGGGGAGAAAATTATCTATTTTATTTAATCATTTCCTGCATTTCAACCATACTGAAACTGTTTAATCCATCAAGTAAAAATTGCTGCTCTTTGCATGGCAAGCTTTAATGCTGAGAAATTCAATATGGAACTTGATAGCTTCTTAGTTATTAACATTATGATTTCTTCCAGTATTTTACTGGTTCCTTATAAATACATTTTTGTTACAACATAATAGTGCATTCATGGTCACAGTTGTATACAGGTAGGAGTTGTTCACTGTTTTCAAACATTTGCAAGAAACACAAACAAAACCATATGTTTCAAATATTTCACCAAATAGCTTTTCCATTTATGTGCATGTGCTGCAGCAGTTTGAGACTGGTGCTGCTCCAAAATCCTACCACTTATCCTTGTTTTATTACCAGTTTTTTTTCTTTATATATTTCTAAATGTGCTTTGATTTGCTTTTTGGGGGGAAGGCTTTTTTTTTTTTTTTGGTGCCTACTATGCCCTAATTATTATCTCCATCAAATCACAAGAGCTGCAACATTTTCAGCATTTAAATGGACTAGATCTGTAGTGTAGTGCTATTTATTTCAAAAGCTAATATGCACTAATTTTGCTCACGTAATTTCCAATCCTGTTGGTATTCACCATGCAGAGCTCCCATTGGCTTTAGTGGGAGTTCCATTTGCTGAAGACCCTCACTGATATTCTGACATAGGAAAGCCGTTAGCTAGAAAAAGCGTACCTTTAAAATGTTCTCTATTCAAAAATCCTGCCCCATGCTTTCAAAGTCTGCTTCATGCAGTCCAGCCATTCTTCGTAATCGTAAGCACTAGAAATGGGCCCAAACCATAAACCTGAGCCCACCCATTCCCTGGATTCTGGGGGCCTTGGAAATCTAAATCTAGCTGCAGATCTGAATATTGAAAATGGCCCCCATCATACTGGGTCAAACACCAACCCAGCCTTCCCTAAGCTATGGGTTTTTGAAATCCCCATCCAAGATCCACATCTTGAGTCCTTCTCTAGTTTAAGCCCTCTTTTCTCTTTGTTTATTATAAGCTTAAAATTGAAACCTCTTTTCTTGCTGACGTTTTTTGGCAGTTTCAGCTGATTTATTTGAGTGTTGCTCCTTAGTGTGTAGCTCTGTTTTTTTCTTTTTTGTTTGTTTTTAAGGAGTTGATTTTTAAGAAAAAGAAGAGTGTTGTTTTGGAAAGGGGAAAAAAACAAACAAACCCCAAAACCCTACACACAGAATTATGTAAACTCTGCAAACTGCTATAAGGGGGAGGAAAGCACAGCCTTGCAGGTTAACAAGCTGAGGAGGCTCTAATTTATATGTTTTTAAATCAAGTCATGTATAACTTTAAAAGCTCACACTGGGTCCATGTTCATTTGAAAGCTTACCAAGTGCGGGGAATGGGAATATACCTTGTTCCTGCAATGAGATCCTCAGGAACACAAACAATGTAAAAATCACAAGGGTTGGCAGACTGGGAGCGGGATCTGTGGTGAATAGCACTCATTGCAGGATTGGGGCCTTTGATCCTTTGGGTAGTATTATCTATATAATTTGGTATGTATGTCTGCTCTTTCCAGGACAGAGCAAGAAATTCCCTGCCCAAAAGAGCTTACAATAAAGAGTGAGATACGTACAGATACAAACTTACCTTCACCTCGGTGCTTAGAATCATGAATGGCCAAATGCGACTACTCACGGAGGTACTATGTGGTTACAATGCCTAGCAGACTTGGTGGGCCAGTGTTCAGTTCCACCATAGATACTTGTGCGTGTCTGGGCAAGTGACTTGGTCTCTCTGTATTTTAGGACAGCCTAGTTTGGCAATTGACTCATCTTTGGCTCCTGGGGGTAGCTATGCCGATGGGACGATTGATGGGATAGGATCTCAATTATTACAGAGAATTCTTTTTTGGTTGCCTGACTGATGAGTCTTGCTAACATACTCATGGTTTAACTGATTGCCATATTGGGGTCAGAGAGGAATTTTCCCCCAAGGCAGATTGGCAAAGGCTCTGTGGGGAGGGGGCGAGGGTTGCCTTCCTCGGTAGCATTGCCCATGGATTCTCTCTACCTCAGTCTTTAAATCATGACTTGAGGACTTTAGCTCAGTCATAGGTTAGAAGTTTATTACAGAAGTGGGAGGGTGGCCTTCTGTGGCCTGCATTGTGCAGGAGGTAAGATTAGATGATCATATTGGTCCCTTCTGACCTTAGAGTCTATGAGTTTGTCGTTTGTAAAATGGGGGAAATTAGTATTTTTCTACCTCACAGGGCTGTTCTGAAGATAGAGGCATTAAAAAGATGCTCAGATATGGAGGCATATAAATAGCTAGAACAGGAAGTGAGTGTTTACAGAACTGGAAAATATACAGCAGTACAAGGAATGGCAGGAAGAGGAGTCTGAAAGCATTCATATGATGTGATAACTTCCAAGACTAAAGCACTTGTCTTTAGGGTTACAAAGCTAATAACTTTTAGTAACTTCGCATATTTCAGTTATCTAGAACCAATATCACTGATGTGAGCAATATATAGCTTCTGACAAGCTGATGGCTAGAATTATCCTAGTGTGATTAATTATGTATGGAAGGGGAGGGAAGGGAAGGGAAGGGAAGGGAGTGATTGAGGAAAAGCAGTCAGGTGATCTGGAGACAGCACTTAAAGATGGAGCATTAAAGAAGTGTCATGATCATTCTTAAGGAGACCTTGACAGCTGTCTGATGACATGGCATTACATTGTTTTAGTCAACTCACAGATTGGCACTGGAATTGAGCTAAAAGACTGTGCTCACCTTTTTATTTTGACCCGAAGAAAAATGGGGGGCAGGCTATCAACAAATGGGGACAGGTGTTATGGGTATGCAAGGGAGCAGAGTGGAAAGTCAATTGGGGATAAACCTGAGAAACTAGTCATGCCTAAATGTGGTGATGGAAATCTGCTTGTCATTTGTACCTTGGATTCCCCTCCAGAATACAATGGAAAAGCAGATTTGTATTTTCTGTTGCAGAATTCCCTTGTTTTGATGTTGTGAGTCAGATCTGAAGCATGCCAGTTCAAGATGTTTGGCTAAGCCATTAAACTACCACGCCCTACCAGTGGAAAACTATGAATATCTATTACATTATTGTGAGGATCACAATGCAAATTTTATGAACTATTTTAAAATGTATTTATCATTCTGTGTGTGTGTGTGTGTGTGTGTGTGTGTGTGTGTGTGTGTGTGTGTGAGAGAGAGAGAGAGAGTGTCTTTCTACTACCAAAGGTTCAAAGGCCAAGTTGTAGGATAGGCAATGTAAACAGCCACTTTACATAAACTGCCTTCCTCATGGCAGCTAACTAACTCCCTAACCTGTAATCCAGAGAATTTATCCTTTTTCTTGATAACAGGCTCATTGCTGGATATGCACAGCACATTTCAAAATGGCAAGAGCCAGTTCTGGAGCATAATTTCTGGTGGCTTTCTGGTCCATGCAGGGGATTACTCCAACCTCAACATTCAATCAATGCAGTAAAGTCTCAAGGAAGAGGAGAGGCCAGTCATTTTCTCAGGTGTTCCCAACATTTGAGGTGAAGCAGACAATAATTTTTCCAGGTTGAATCTGAGGAAATCTAGTCAGTAAAACAAAGCAAGTTAAACATAGCTGCCCATATTGCTGTGTTCTTCAGACTGAACTTCATGGGTGTGGGGAAGATAAATATCTTAAAGGTTGTAAGGTGCTCAGGTGCTGTACTGATGGGGGCCACAAAAATACCTAAAGAGACCGCCTCAATCCAATTCCCAGGCTTCCTCACTGCAGGTTACAGGTATTATTTGGCAGTCTTTTTGGCAGTTACTTTCAGCATAAAGGCCAAGAGTTGAATGGGTCTGGGAGTGAACTATCTTTACACCCCTAGAGATCATTCTTATGGGTAAAAACAAAGAAACCTGCACAGTTCAGAGCAATGCTGCATTCGTTCTGTGGGGAGTAATTTCTCCCCATATGGAGGGCTTGCACAAGGACTATGCATCACTTAAACCTCAAAAAAAAAATGTCTGTAGGATTTAAGAGGTGTATCAGCCTTGTGCACAAGGGTGAACTTCACTTGGAGCGAACAGCAGCTTGTGGTCTTCGCAACTGTCAATCTGGCATCTTTCACAGCCATTAAATACCCTCGCTCACACTCACACATGCAACCAAGCAAATCCTGGCTGAAGCTCATTTATAACCATTGGCTCCCTCCCACTTTCCATGGTTATGTGAGGATCCAACATCCCAGAAACCAATCCAGACTAATAAGAGGTCATCTAAGAATAACTGCTAACTGAAAAATAAAACGATATAAAAAATATTGGTTGCTACAGACCTGATGGGGAAAAAAGGAGATTCAGCCTCCAGGAAAGAGACAGGTGGCTTCTGAGTGAAAACTATAACATACTCTCCCTCGGGAGATCAACTTCACTGTTTAGTTCACTCTTTCCTGCTATAAAGTGTATTGATGTTACCAGCTTTCTCCTTCCTGGGCTAGTGTTTTTTAAATTAAGCATTGTTAAATCTGTACAGCTTGGAATGGCGCTTCAGACAGTCCCGACACCCTTATTCGATTCTGCTCTCACTTCATATACTCTCCCATTGTTGTGCAGGGCTGCTAACCAGCACAGCTGCTTACAAACACGTGTGGAGTGCTTTAATTGAAACACCTGAAAGGGAAAACAGGAACATAGCTAATGGTCACTTCAGGTATCCATCCTGGTTGTTCTCAGGGCTTGAGAGTGGATGCGCTATAGTTGTGAATTGTAACTCAGTCCTGCTCTCAAGTTAATGGGAGTTTTGTCTATGAGTCATGTGGATTCAGGATTGGACTGAAATTTCTATGAAATTTAATGCTTTTGCAGTGCAAAAGTTTGCATGGATCTTTTCTTTGGATTTGATTCATCTCAGTTTCCACTCCCTAAGGTTCACTTTGAGTTCTTGGTTCAAATGCATTCAGAAACTGAAAGCCAAACTCTCCAAACTGTGCATTTTCACCTGGCTTCATGTCAAAACTATGGGTTTTGCATGACTTTGTTTTGAAACCAAAAATGAACCTAAATTCCTGAACGTGGCCTGAGTTTTAAATGTGGAACAAAATCCAAAATTAGGTGAGTCTTTCATCATTTTGTTTCATTATGAAAGCCTTGCACAGCTCTGCTATTGATTAAATATCTATCTTGAACAAAAAAGAGCTCTTTGCAGCCAAATCACATTTTTTAGACATTTGAGGATTTCAGGCTACACTATTTGGTTGCTACTAATCTATTTCTTCTGCCATGATTTGCAAAATTCCCATTGACTTCAGTGGGAGTTCCATGCACAGAACAATGGTGGTATTGTAAATTGTGCCTGTGTAGGCTCCAGTTATGCTAGCTTTAGATAATTAGTTACTTGCCTTTTGAGAGTCTTACCTTTTCCAAAGCTGAACAAAGCATTTCAAAAGTCAGTAAATCTGGGGTGGGCATATGTAGCATCATATCTGCTTTTCCACTTTAACTGTTCACTCTTGGAATATTATTGTGCTTTAACTTCAGTCTGAAATAGGAACTGGAATTTTAAAGGGAGTGTCCATCTCTAATTGGTACATCTCTTAAAATGTAGGTAGTTAGGAGCTAAGCGGTTTGGTTTTGAAAAATAAGAAGCAGAGTTTTGTGCACATCTGGATAAAACATCATACTGAGATCCCTTGACATACTGTATTGCAAGCCAACATATTAATCCTGACAGTGCTGCCTGGTGGTTAGAGCATATCTGCCAGGTCTCCTGGGTTTATTCCTAGTTCTGCCATTGACTTGTTGTGTGAGCTTTGGCCAGTCACTTTAATAGGCCAGGCTTTAATAAATCAAATGACTTGCCCATGGCCATACAGTTAGTCATTGACGGAATCAGTAATAAAGCTCATTAATCCCAGGAAATTCTTAGGGCTAAATTTGCAAAAGTGTTCACAAATGTGGAGTTGCTCTGTTTTTAGGTAACCAACTTGAATGTTTAATATCTAATTGTAGAGGGTGCGTAGCACTTGCAGCTTCCATTAACGCAGCTGAAGTTCTGGATGCTCCACACAAATTCTGGATGATTGGCATTAAAATCTGGCCCCAAGTTTCTAAAGTTGAGTGCCCCAAAATAAATTCGCTAAGAGGCCACTTTTGAAATTACTCTAATTCATTATACACAAAAAAAGTTAAAACAACATTATTAAAGTTGCAAAGTCATGCACTGAAAAAATTAGGAAATTCCCAAATTGAGGTTACACAAGCACCCTTAATTTGGTTCTCTTGTGTGTATGCATTGTGATACTGTCTTTAATTACATGATTACTATCATAATGTAGTATATTGTATAGGCACAAGATGGCCGAATTAAGGTTGTGCAAGCTACCTGCATTCTGCTATTTCCTTCCTTTTTGGTGCCTGACTTTGCAACCTTAATGTTCTTTTGTCTTAGTTTTTTTAATCTTGTGTAATTTCTTAGGGTTTCTTTAAAAAAACCAGCTGAAAAATGACTCACTTGAACGCAGAGAAGACAAGAGCTGGACCAGCAATGAGGAGGTTAGAAGCCAGTAGGTAAGTAGGGAGGCACATGTAACCTGTGATTTTTAAATAGCTTATAAGATGGTAGACTTTCACAAGGACCACCAGACTCCTTGTTTATTTTACAAGAAGAACAGTAAGTGGCCCATCCAAGACACAAAGGGTAGCCACTGGCAAACTTCAGGCCATTCACCAAACCATGGGGGTGCTAAGCTATTGAAAGAGAGGGCTGCCTGAAGTTTTTGATGGGCTAAACAATATATCTTCCCTTAGTCTTGTTCTCAGCAATGGCTGAATCATGTTGACTGAAATTTTCCAGAAAGCTACAGCATGAGGCAAACACCCAGCAGGGAAAATTTCTACTTAAACATTTAAAGTTTGGCTATTGTTGTTGTTGTTTTGGGTTTTTTAATAAGCAGCATCTTATGTTATAGGTGGGTTTTTTTGTTTGTTTGTTTAAATAAACACTGGCTTATCATGGGAAGAGGCAATCTTAGTAATAGATGGTGTTACTGCATTCCTGCAGGCACCTATATTAGGTGTCAAGGACTTCAGTGAGAAACTGATCAATGTAGCTCCGGACTCTCACTTGCCTAATTCATTTATTGAAGGAGCTAAGCAAGCACATCCCTCAGTCAATATCATGTACCCTTTGGAATGTGACTAACTGAAATTGCTTTTCTTCAGGTGGTAAGGAAGAGGAAGTTTTTCTTCATTCTTGGTTTTATGGACCAGCAGCTTTCCCAGATGACTGAGTCACCACTGCATTGTGGCCATCACCCTTATAGAGCAGGAAATCTTGAAACCAGTCAGAAATAAATATATACGGGACAGGCCCAACCATATAGATGAAATAGGCAGTCACCTAGAGCACCAGGCTTTAAGGGGTACCAAATTAGATGGAAGTGAATTTTTTTCTCTATTTAAAAAAATATTAATACATTATCTCTTAAACGTGTTGGGGGGCAGGTGTTGGGGGGGCAAAGTCATAGTTTGCCATGGTCATCAAAAGCCCTTGGGCTGGCCCTGAATATATAACTAAGAGGTGATGGGGGGAAAGGCGGGGAATGCTGCTTTATGGCTGACTGGCTTTAAAAGATTTGCATAGTCCTTGCTCCCTTAAGGAATAGAGGAGAACCTTATTTAAGTAGAATTTATTTTTCTCTCTGGCAAATTTCTGTCTTCTATGATTTGTGCCCTTTATGGCATGTGTTATATATTGACACAGATTAAGTTTCACTCCTGAATGGAACAATGCACAGTTAGAAAGAGCGCTACTGTACCAGCAACAGCCACAGACAGCTCAAGGCAAGTAGAGGACTGTATCTCTTGAGCAGGGTTAACTAAAGGCAGAGCCCTACCTTCAGCTTTTCCATTTTTTCTCTCTCTCTCATTCCTTCCCCCTTTTTCTTTCCCTGTTATACTTTCCCTGGACCCCTTGGCTTTGTTATTCTGCATGTCTGATTAGCAAGAGCCTGATTGGCTGGCTGCCTGCTCAGAGAGAGATTCCATTCAGCTCACCCCCCACCCACCCACCCCTTAGTCAGGAAATGTGAGCAGAGCTGATGGAAGCTGATAGGCAGGGCTGAAGTGTTAGCACCAGTACTGGATGTGACAGCAGGCAGAGGAGCATTTAGCAGCATTTCAGTGTCCGATTGAGATTGCGGCAAGGATCCAAGCATGGAATGCTGCCGCTGGGCAACTGCTGGCACCCTGCTCTTGGCGTCTTTGCTCCTGGTAAATGTCATTTCTTTTATTTCAGTACTTAACTACTGCAGCTGAGAGATCCATTTTTCGAACTCTTTGAGACCCAGAGAAAAGAGAGATGATTCCACAGGTATCAACCCCTTTCACAGCACACAGGGTGCAGGGGTATGTCTACACTGCAGTTAAACACCCTGGGCTAGCCCAGGTCAGCTGACTTGGGCTTGCAGGGTTCAGGCTGCAGGGCTATAATACTGCAGTGTGGACAACCAGATTCTGGGACACCACGAGGGGTCTTGTTAGTATAGGTTGTGTCAGGTAGAACCGAAAGGTTAATGTTGGCATAGATTATATAAACGTGGAGAGAAATGAACTGTGAATGGTGTTTTGAACACTTGGAATTTGGATAACAGCCTTTTTTTCCCTACTGAAATCAAACTATATAACATTGTGGTCTTCCTGGAATTTTATGTACTCGGGGGTTGGGTTTTCTTTCCCCTTTTTAAAAAAATTATTTTTACTCTGCAAATGTGGAGAAACCAGGTACAGAATGTACTGGGACCTCTGCAGCCAGCTTGGATTATTTCTGATAATTACTGTAAGTCGTTAGAGAGATAAGTTAGCTTTGGAAGCAAAATATTATTCTGTGATCTCAGGTGTTCATTAGAGATACAAACTTGTTTGTTATTGTTTGGTGGATGATGTTTGTTTATTTTATCATAAGCTTCTCCTCATGAGACTGATAAGATGCTCTGCAGCTGTCCGCTGTTGCTGCCTTGTTTGATTGAAAGTAAATATTCCATTGTGACTCATACTTAATTTTATGGGCATGATCTACACATTCAGTCTCCAAAAACTCTTCCGTTAAAACATTAATAATAATGCACATGCTTTTAATGGAAGAGCATCCCGGGCATGCACGTTGACTAAGCCTTATTGGAAGATTTGATTAATTAGTAAATAGTGATTGAAAGGAAAAACTCTTGTTTTTTTTTAAAAAAAAATTATTACAACTTTGACAGTAATGTAAAGTATATATTTTATATACTTAATAGCTGAAGAATCATTATTTTATTCCAAAGTTATTTATTTCTATTAAGATCAAAATGAGCTTGTCTTCCTATACGTGTGACTGAAACAAAATGTGCTAATCATTGTATGCTAATGTTAATAATGAGCTATTTGATAGCCACAAGTGTATCTAAAACATATAACACTATTCAAAATGCATGTTATGAATCTTTGTTAGTCTCTATAATATCAATGCACAGATCATTAGATATGACTATCCAAAATACTTGTGAATATAAACATCTTCCTCAAAAATATTTTTAGTTTTTTTTAAAAAAGGCTCTTCCAAATATATAATGAAATGTAAGTCACACACTACTGTAGAGAGGTAGAAGGGGGTTGAACATGCTCGCCTTAACAAACGAAAAGTTTATTAGCCTGGCAACTGTTATACATTATGAGCCAGATCCTCCACTGAGGGAAAATCAGTAGGAGCTTTTCTTAAGAGTGAGTAAGAGCTGTAGGATTTTACTCCATGTTAATACCCTAACCTCACCACTTGTGTGTAGACAACAGAGTCCTGTGGCACTTTTAAAGACTAACAGATTTATTTATCGCATGAGCTTTCGTGGGAGAAAATCCCACTTCGTCAGACGCTTTGAAGATAGGAAAGTTACAGAGTGGGAGGAAATTAAATGCAGGGGAGTGTATGACATAGTACTTGTATGTACTTCACTACACCCCCATGTGAATTGTGCACTCAGTCCTTAATTCATGAACATAAATAGTGCTTTCTGCTGCCAACTATTATGCATTATATTTAATACTATACCAGTTTGTGCTTGTGTGACTTTTTTGCTCCCCTCCTTCTCTGAGATGTGTAAAATAAAACTCTTTGTGCCTTAAGAATAGTCACATGAAACAAGCAAAACTTTCTTTTTCATAGGCAGGGCATTCTTTTCTCAGTCCTCACTCAGGCAAATCCCTTATTTGATTTCTGTGACAGTTCTGACTGTGTAAAGAGTACAGAATTTTGACTTGGAAGTTAACGTGGAGAAGTGTTGGTATATATTGATATGTGTGTCATTGCCAGAATATATCATGCAGTAAATTCATAGAGAGACTGATGCAAAGTCCATTGAAATTCATGGAAAGACTCCCCTTGATATAGGCTATGGATCAGGCATGTTGATCCTGGATTGAATATTGCCTTCGTTTATAAACTCTCCAACCTCATTGAATCAGTTGGGCTAGAGATCTGTAAGTAACGTCAGAGTGTGGCCCTGTATTTACAAAGTCACTTCTCAGCCTCGCAAAACGTTAGCACTGTGAGATGTCCTTACTAATGCAGGTAGTGCAGTATGTATTACACTCTATAGAAAGTGTTCACAGGATTTGTCTAAGTCTCTTATTACATGTTGCTGGGTGCGGGGGGGAGGAGTGTATGTGCGTGCGCACACATATGATAAACCCCCTTGAAAGAACAGCATGCTTAAGGCTAGAGTGTGTCTTGTTCTGTGTGGTTCACCAGCAGGGAAGGTTCACATGGTCAAGATACAAACCCAGCCTTTGCATTGTTGGTGCTAAAAAACTGGAGGAATCTAGAGACAGCTGCAATGCTAGTGTTTTTGTGTCCTCACACCAACCCGCAGAGCAGAGACAGTACAAGGATAGACCATTAGAGCAGTTGGCACCCTCTAAAAAGATGTAGCAATGAGTGTTGACGTATGCAGTCCCCCAGGGCTCCTTGGAATTAAATGAAGGCAAAATCCTTTTGACTTCAATGGGGTGTTTCCACTGAGGAAGGACCGTTGGGCCAGGTATTTAACCTGTTAATTGCCATGGAACATGGTGCTCAGGGTTTAAGTTTGTAAGAGTTAAAGCAGGCTCTATTTAAAATATGTGGTTTTCCTCTCCAGACTAAGACGAGGCATTTGGGGAATTTTACTCATTGTCCTTCAACATTTTGCATGCTAAGGAAGTTGTAAGACACCTCTTTTAAGGGAAACAAAAAACGAGCTGGCGTTCTGTTCCAAAGATCTCCCCTTCTATTCATTTAAAAATAAAAACCCATCTCAAGCAAACCACAGAACTCAAAGACCGGCCATTGACGTGTGTTCATCCAAACTTGAAGTCAAGCCACTTCTTGTCAGAAAGGCATTTAATCACATTTGCATTTGCTGTTTGCTTCTTTTTAGTGGTTTTTAGCTCTCTGGCCTGCTATTGTGGTAGTTGTGCAGGAATAACACTAGGAATGATAATAAAGTACATGTGTCTGTAGACTTCCTTTTTTTCTCTGCACTAATTTATACATGGAAACTAGTCAAGCACAATAGTCCATTCCTTTCAGGTTCTCTGGCACTCTACTCCTCTATTATCTAACTTGATCTGACTTGGATGACCATAAGCACAACTGGTCTGTGGAATGAATGTTAACTTCCTTGTTTACAGCTGAATGTAGAACGGTTGACTCTGTCATTTTCCCTTCACGTGCAAATATGCCTATCACTTATATGTCTTCCCATCTGTTTCTACATTTATAGCTGAATTGGGATGAATTTTCCGGTGTGGAGTCCAAAACTGCAAATGTATAATTTCTATGAACCTTCATTTGTGTGTGCAAACTGGCATTTGAACACTCCAACTGAGTAGATGCACGCTGAACTACTCAGTTCATACAAATGCAGGCTTTATTCATGTTAATGGGGTTGTGCTCAAAACTTTGCACGGTTTTGGCATTTGAAAACCTGGCCACGACACACACACTATGAATGTTTCACATCTATATAACGTACACTTTTCTTTATATGAATTGCCAAGACACTAGTAAGTGTGTGTAATATGTCAGCTTTTTGATATCTTGTTGTAGAGTTTCATGTCTAGACTTGCTCTGCTGAACTTTTCCAGATTGCTTTTCCAAGTGTATCATTAACTGACCCTCCACTAACTAAAGGCCAGGGGGTTTGTGGGAAATGCTGTCATCAGATGAACTGAGCTGGCGGTGGGATTTTGTTCTTTGGGCCCAAATCCTTAAGCAGGCAAAACTCTCATTGAAATAAATGGAATTTGGGCCTCAATAAAGACTCTTAAGCTAGCTCAGTGGTGTCTCTGGTCTCCTGAGTTTAGGGGGTCAGGTTAGTGGTTTTATGTCTTTAGCATAATTCTTAGGCGTAGTAAAAGAAGATAAAAAAAGGCATGCAATAAAACACCCTAAAGAAGCTGGAGCCTAGAGTATATTCAGCCATAATCTTACTGGTCTGGATACTGTGTGTTAACTGAATGAACTAGTCAATCAATAATTAACTTAATGGACTAATCGATGAGTGTAATGCTTGAACAGTCACTCACCAGGAAGAAATAAGAAGCTTTCCAAAGAGACTTCTGCATAATTTATGTTTTCATTTTAAAAAAGGAAAGTCTCTAGGCCTTATGGTTGTGATTGGCTCACATTTGGATGGTTATCTGGTGTACAATGCTAAATGCCCTAGACTGCAGACATTGCCTCTGCTGCTGCTCATAGCTGCTTTCTCAAAGTGCTATATAGTCTGTTGGCAGCAGTGAAACTGATTTTTAAAAAAACAAAAAAACCCAGATCAATTTCACTTTGCTGTGGCACTGAGCATTAGCTGAGATGGGCACTGATGCTGCTCCCAAAAACATAGGCTCGGGGAGAGAGAATAGCGAGGTCACACCCATGGTGATAACCCGGAAGCTATGCCAAGTTTGGGTAGGGTAGTGAAAATACTCTCCACCAACAGAGAAAAAGAGAAAGATAGAATGCTCCTTTCAGTGGCCACTGAGAGTTGTGGCAACAGCCTTCAAATGTCTCCAAAAGCGAGTGGACAAAGACTTATATGAAAGTTGGAATCCCTGAAACAGGGCCCAGGAACAGTCCCTAGTAGGAGTATCAACACCTTCCTCTTTTCTAGCAGTTGTAGAAAGGAGCACTTGGCTTCTCACATGGCCACTGCCTTGGTCAGTGGAGACCATCATTTTTCATAGCAATCTCTGGCTACTAGGTTTATCCTTTAGGTCTTAGCTACTGGTAACATTTCCAAACTCTGTGTGTGGATGCAAGGATGAGTCTAAGGCCTGTAGGAGGACAGAGTTATATGGGTTAAGCTAGAAACGAGAAGTGCAACAGAGCTAAAAAGGAATAAGAGGATACAGAAAATAAGGGGGAAAGGGCAGAAAACATAATTTATGGAAAAGTTCCAAAGGGATAGCCGTGTTATCTAGCTCAGAAAAACAAACAAGAAATCCTGTGGGAGAGAGCTCATGCAATAAATACATTTGTTAGTCTTTAAAAGTGACACAGGATTCCTTGTTAATTTAGGGAAAGTGGGTGAGAGCGAGAGAGAGAGCAAGGGGAGAGGAGGAAAAGAACAAATCGGAAGAGAAGATACCCTGTTCTGTTAGAGGCTCCAGCCCATCTGTGCTTAGGGATGAAGACGCTTCACAAGAGCGTTTTGTGATAGGCAAGACTATTGGGTGGGTGGTGATGGCCAATGCTTGTCCCAACATGAATCTCTTGAGGTATCGCTCCCTTTTGACAGGAGTGCTGAGATTTTACTGCATATAAGAGCACGTGAGATATGCCATTAAGGTGCTGGGAAGCACAGCAGAGAAGTTGTTGCTTTTGCTGAGACCTGCATCTTTATCAGTGAGGATAGAGATGTCTTGGGTGGACACCAGAGAGAGAAGGGACTCTAGAACAAAATCATATCTTAAACCCAAAGATTTGGTATTAATCAGGCATTGGGCTAACCCATCCATCCGCAGGAGATGCTCCCACATAGAAGGAGTTGGAGATGAGGGTTAGAAGTCTCCTTGTGGAGCAGTGTTAATCAGAGTGGAAGTTTATATTGTGCTGGCTCTCTGCGAAGGTGGAATTTCACCTTTATGAACAAGACATGATGTTGCAAATACATTTTGATATCTCTGAACATTAGTGGTGTTAGCTGTACAAACATGCATACCCCAGCATCCAGGAGATTGGCTCTTTTGAAGAGCTATGTAGGAACTTGCCAGATGTAATGTTCATGTATTCTTACTCCTTGACTTTTTTACCTTAAGTGTTTGGGTTTGGGTAATACCCAACATTCAACTCAAAACTCAGCTAAAGCCACCTAGCATTTCCTAGTTTCTGCTGAAACCCATAATCCACTAAGTTTCAGGTAGTTTCCACCCCAAAGTGTACACTATTCTGCGTTTGTTGTAAACTTGCCCAGCAGGCCTGAAGCTTTCAGTTTGTAACAAATCCTGAGGCTACGTGTTACTTTGGGACCACACTATGGAAAAATTATATGGATTCTGTATCTAGTTACCTGTGGAGAAGTAGTTCCATATTTATTTCTGGAGTACCACATCCAGAAGAGGATTCCTGTGGGGATTGTGCTGTGCTGGAAAGGTTTAATGCCTGGAACGGTGCAGCAACACATACTCAAATGCTTCACCTTTCTTTCGAGAATGACAGAGAGCACTCTGCAAATAAGTGTCATTACAGTGTCTCCCATGACTGGACTTGGTTAGTTGGTGTTTAAACATCTGCCCATCTCTACACAAACTGCAAATATTATACAATGCCAAAACTAAGTATAAACAGACCTTTGTAAACGTGGTATTAGCTGAAACCAGATCCTTAGCTGGTTAGTACCAATTTAGAATCTGGGCCTAAGTGTGTGCTTAAAATTTCAAGTGAGCAATTGCATATCTTGTTTCTGTCTGTCTGTGTGTCAGAGAGTATCCCTTTTAAAAAATAGCATAATTTGTTTGCTTTGTAGTAGTAGAAGACTGTGAATCCTCTTATCATGGAGACATTTTTTTCACAGAACAACTTATTTGTAAGTTGGGGGTTCATTGTAACCAGAACTTCAGTAAGCTTCCTGAAATCCATTGAAGCAATCTGGAACTTTCCTTCTACTTCAATATCCAATGGAGTTTCTCCATACCAGAGTTCACTGTACCCAGATTGTGCTGTATTTCTCAGAAATAGATAAACACTTTTATTTCCTTTTAAAGACACCGGTTAGTATTTCCTTTCGCATATGAACAGTCTCTCTCGTCTGCCAGTTATAGACTTTATCCCAATTTCTTATAAAAATAACCAAAATAGTTGTGGTGAAATTGGAAGGCATTATGGACGGGTGACTGGGGAGAAAAGGGGAGAAAGCAGTATATGTTGCATGTGAGATTTATTCTGCTTATGAGGCAAGCATCTGCAGAACTCTCTAATAGTTTCACCACCTGTGAATTATTTGGATACATCTCATGACTGGATTCCTTTTTCTATTTGCGTAGACTGATACACTGATTCTGGAGTACATTAATTTTCAGTTTCTGTTTTCGTCTTCATGGGTCTTACAGAATTTCTTCAAAGGCTTCAGCCATTCCTTAGAATGGTGCTTTGGGCTTTTTGCTTTTCTGGGATTTCCTTGACAGCAAATTCAACAGAGGGCGTCAGGGCAGAGGGGTGAGGGTATGTGATAAAGTAAGACATCCTTGAATAAATTCCAAGAACACTAAAGAAATGAAACAGGAAATTATACGCAATATATAATAAATTTAAACTGTCCCATAAAATAAATATAAGTAGTTTTGCTTCCACACCAAGTTATTATAAGGGTGTCAGATTTCCTCTTCCTACTTCGATATCATTTTTGTTCCCATTTGAAGTCGGCGAGAGTGGTGTTCAAAATCCGTGCGTCATCAATAGAAACAGAAATGAAAAGGAGTAAAGGAAGCAATAAGGACTCCTGCTGTTCTGGTGCTGAAATGAGATGGGAGAATTTTATGTATTTATTTAAATCTCAACCAATAAAATCATCTGTCATTGCGGGCTAATATAACTGTCTGATACGCAAGCCCTGTCCTGCCTTTTTAATTTCATTATGTGGATGGATAATGATTATAATGGTGCTTTGGATATGACATTTTCATAGTTGCTGTAACTTTAAAGAGAGAGAGAGTCGGGGGGAGGCAGAGGGTGGGTGCAGTTCAAGTCAGCTTGATATCAACAATGTGTTCCTTAAAGATCTAGTCCAGGCAGTGACTTTCAAAGAAGAAATAGCTGAGCTAGTGATTTAACAGGGTGCTGGGGGGTAGAGGGACTACTTACAAAAGATTTTAAAGTAGTGTAGTGGGGGGCCTTCTTACCAAAGATGTATATCAAAAGTGAGTGGAATACATAGAACAGTTTATGAGAAACATTTTGACTCGAATGTGTGGATGTTTTTATTTATTTTTTTTAGAGAGCGAGCGAGCCGTGCAAATATGTATTTTTCCACAGGTGATATCAGAGGGAACTCGTAAGGACAGCAATAATTTATATCCTGGCCATTTATGTAGGTTTTACATCTCTATTTCTATGTTGTTCAGTTACAAAAAGAAAACAACCCTGCTACTCATGACCAACCTGGCTTTGCTTGGTATATATTAACTAATGAGATAAGGTGTATTTTCCATCTTTTAAAAACACACACCAGTATGAGGTCATCATACCTATATTTTACAATGATTTAAGAGGGAAAAATAAGGTAGACAAACTCCAAGATTTATAGTAATTCCTGTATGTTCTGTGCAGATCCCCCTCTTTTTAATTTTAATTTTGATTTAAGAACTTGAGCTCAGGTCATGCATTTTGTTATTTCTCTATTTTTTACACAAACACGTGCTTTTTCATTTTTGGCTTTGAGCATTGGCTTTTTGAGCATTCCGGATGGCCCAGGATCATTAAAATAAATACAAATATGAATCCATGAGGTAACTGTGAGTGATGGGAGATGCTCAAAAGGCTTGGTTTATTTTGAATGAGCTCCAAAATTATAGATGTTTATCTGAAATTATACAGATCTTTGGACCTCTCTCTTCCCATTCCTAAACATTTTCCACCTCCTATTCAGAGATCGTTTCTCTATTGCCCTCCTGTCCTATTCCAACCCATGTCTGCTCAATGTTGCACTCTGTCCCCCTCCAGTGGTATCTGGCTTGCTAGGGGTGTGAGGTGTTACAAATAGTAGCCCATACAGGGATTTGAACCTCTGAGGTTCCTGATGAGTTTCCAGGTGGACGTGTATAACCCACACCCACTGAGTGTAATACTCTGTTTCCCTCTAGGGATGGCTGAGCCACAAATAAAATTGGATATGTCTGATACACTTCTATTAGTTTTCCATTCTTCCTGCCACCCACCAACCAGCTTCCATGTGATCACCCTTCCTTTACCTCCATATCTGTCTGCTCAGGCCTTGACTTCCACCCCATAAACTTGTGACCCCCATCTCCCAATTATTATGTTACCTGAAAAGCAGATTCTCCAGCCTTCACACTCTCCCTTTCAAATCTAATATCAAACCAGAGGTCTTCCCAGGGTGAACAGTGCACTTCTGTTATGGAAGGTATAGCTGTATGCAAGATTTAACAAGAGAAAATGGCCCTTAAGAAAAATTAGATTTGCTCACTACCTGAGGGCTGGGGATCATCAATGGCAGGAGTAGGAATGTGTGTTGGTAGGTTGCAAATGGGAGAGAGATGGCAAAGATGCTTAGCACTTGAACTGAAGAGGGCCAGAGCTGAAGGAGTTAACTGTTTTGTGCAATCTGAGTGGTGGTTCTGAGTTTGCAAATCTAGTTCTAGTTTGCAAATCCTTCCCCTTATAATGTAAACTCACATGATTAAGCGTGGTTCAGATTTCTTTAAGGAAATATGTTCTTGTAGGTAAAGGGGCGCCCATGCTATGAATAGGATGAAGACAACCATCCATCTCAAAAGACAAAGGTGTAAGCGCCAAATAAGTTCAGTTATTGTGTGTGATTATGTTGCAGTATCAGGAATGGCTAAAAAGTCCAATTCTCAAGTGACAGATTATGCAGGCTCTAAGGTGCAGGGCACAGGATAAAGTCAAAGCACTAGTAGCACTTGAGGCCTTCTATGCTTTCCTCCCTCTCAACCACCTCTCTTCAGCCTCTTTGACTCCTTGGCACAGTGCAGGTCTCCAGTGTAATCTTTTGCTTGCAGAATCTTCTCTGCTTATTGTGTCCATATTGACAGTTTTCAAGTCCATTTTGCAAACATCCTTGAACCTAAGTCTGTGTCCGCCCAATGGTCTTGGAACATCCTTAAGTTCTCCATATATGAGATCCTTTGAAATGCACCCATCATCTGTCTCACACAGATGACCAAGCCAATGGAGACATCCGTTTGAGAATAGTGATTATACCTGGCAATTTTGTTTTCTCAAGAACTTTTGTGTCAGGGACTTTGGTTTTCCACTTGATATTTAGAATACAATGGCAGTAGCAGATGTGGAAGATATTTACCTTCCTCTCATTTCTGCTGTAGATGATTTAAGTCTTGCCACCACACAGCAGCATGCTCAGAATGCACATCTGATAAATCCATATCTTGGTGTTCATGAAGATTGTCATCTAGAGATAACTTAGCCAATAAAGTTGATTGTAGACAGCAAAATTTGTGCACAACTCCTAGTGTGGACTAGCCATTGAAACTTCTGGTACATAACCATGGTTTTTTTTTTTAGACTGATGGGTAGTCCAAATTCATCACAAACTCATGAGATTCCCAGAGATAATAGCTCAGAAAGTTCCAACAGCTGGTCAGAAATGCCTTAGCAGCTAATGTTTTGTTTGACAGTAATTACCGATATTAATTCAACTGGCTGTGAAGTTATCTTCTAGCTTTGCTTTCTGTCAAAAAACAGATTTCCAAGCATTTTCCTAGCAGAGTTTTGATCCAGCTGGAATGCAAGAAAGATGAACAATATTTTTCTAGCAAAATTTTGTGAAGTATATATTTACACTGGGGAAAAAAATGAGTTTTTATTACTTAAAAAGGGATGAGGCCACTGATCTTGTCTCCTGACATTATGCATATAGATAAGCCCTGAGTGTAGTTAGTTGGCAGTGGAGACAACATTGTTATATTGTAGCAAATCCCTGCCCTGGCCCTAAAGGAACACCAACATTTGCAAAAGAGAGATTAGAGGAGAACTTCATGCAGAAAAACAATTCTTTTCTGTCACTAGCTTCATTTCTGCAGTAGCAAAAGACAAGTTTAGGCAATGGCCTCAGAGGAGCCGTGCATACTGTCACTGACAGATCATCATATCCCCAAACAGTGGGGCTGTGATAAGAACCAGATGATCTGAATTGCCTAACCATAATCAGCTACAAATATCATCTGGGAAATAGCTGTGACTCACACTCTGCATCAGCATCTGTCCAGCAAGGGGTTAATGGCATTTTCAAGGGCCTCTGTTACTGGTTCAATCTTTGGAGCTCTCTAGTTGCTTGGAAGATACGACTCCAGCTGCATTTTACAGGGGGAGGAGGAATATTTGAACTCTTGGAACTGGTGGAGGAACTAAATTTATATGATCTACATTTGTATGTGGTGATCTCTGTGTGTCACGGACAAATGGTTGGGTTCAATAGGGAGATGCTTATCCCAAACAGAATTTTAAATTGGATTCCAATATATTCCATCGGGATGGACTCCTTTTATAGAGCTTAGAATATAAAATTGCTCTCCATCCCGTTCTCCCTTCACATAGGGTGCGTTTACACTTGCAAATTGTCAACTTAAGCAGGCTTAAGTCGACTTAATTTACTGTGTCTACACTTGAGTTTCCTTAATTCAACTTAAGCAGTACCTTAAGTCAAATTAAGGAAAAGTTGGTTTGTATTAGTAAAACCCTTCTAGTTAGTTCGAATTAAGTCAATGTGACCATATTAGTTTGAACTAACTGCTTGTGCTAAGGTCGGCACATTGACCTTAATGCAACTGACTGATTCGAACTAAGCAAGTGCCATGTGTGGCACTTGCTTAGTTCGAACTAGCATTCTAGTGGGGCCATGCTAGTTTGAATTAAGTTAATTTGAACTAACTAAAATTAGTTCAAATTAGTTAGTTTGAATTAACTTATTCGAAGTAACTTTGGTAAGTGTAGACATATCCATATATGCTTCTGCACCCAGGTACATACTCATGCATACATTGAAGAAACATGGTTCTCTCATCATGAATGCAGCTGCCGCTGGGTATGGGAAGCTGCTCTAATTCCAAGGGTGTGACATTTGTGTTGTATTACATACTATTCCAAAGTGACTACTACGTGCTGTGTATTAGGGGAATGAAGATGTGTCGTTCTGCAGATAACATGAAAACCTGAAGACTGTGTAATAAACAATCCTTCGAGGCTGATTGTTAAACACTGAAGATGAGGTTTTCTGAGGAGCCTAATGGAAACTGTTAGGTACCATATGGCACCCGGCTCTCATTGAGTTTATTGTGGTTTGGTGTCAAACTTCCTGAGGCTCTTTTGTTTATCTGCATTAGACAAAGGGTTTGGTCAGCTCTGTAGTATAGAATTTTCCTTTGCAATTAATTAATTTTCCTTTGTAAGCCTCTGGGGTCATGTACCCTGTGCATTCACCACTCTCTCTGTATGCACCTGATTCTTCCAGCTTTCATGATCAATAGTGATGTGGGGTTCTCTGACTCTTTAAAATGTTTTTCATGTCTTTTCATTCTTGTCCACTGGTGGGGGCCTGTATATGTGCGATGTAGACGTTACAGGATCAGTCCAAGGAGCAGTATGTGTTAAGGCAGTGAAGTATAAGGACAAGATTACTTTCAGTTATTCCTGACAATTTTTTAGTGCTTCTCATGTGTCATACTGTGGGAATTTCTTGCATGACGTGATATTTCTGCAATTAATATCTCAGGTGTGGGGCAAGTAGAGCAAATAACTGAAATAACTATAGACAAATCAGTGGATGGATAATAAGGAAATACAACTGAGTCCTACTTATGACTGCCAGAGTGAGGAAAACTCTTCTGAGCTCAGTGGAAACATACAATGAGTCATGTCCAGAGTCTCTTCTGGGCAACTGGCATTTACTGATATTTAGAAAGCAGCTGGGAGGGTATAAAGGCTTTTCCATGTAGGCAATAAGTGATATTGAAGGAAGCTTCAAATGGTAGCAGCATTGTCCTGCTTCTTCTCGTCTGCTAAAGAATTCTATGGTAATGGTTGAAATATTGCAGAAGAGTAAAGTAGCATAACTGGAATGCTCTGGGCTAACAATTTAATATGCATTCTTCAGTTTAGTCAAATCTGCTTTCCAGAGTCATTGGCTATGCAGGACTGAAATGATTTTCCATAGGGTATAAGTTTTCTCCTAAATCTGTACTATGGAGGAAATCCTGAGGTGTTAATGTCAGAAACTGAAAAAGAAAATAAATGGAACTGCGTAAGCATGTTGTATGTTTGTCCTTCCGCCTCTTCAAATTTGCAATAAACAAACACTTTTAGATTTGAAATGGCCTTTAAGGCATTGCTAGGATTTCAGTCTCCAATGCATAGTACGGGGGGTGGGGGAGGAGGGGAGTCACTTTACTTTCTTTAACATTAAACATGGATTGAGTTGAAATGAACTATGTTTATTCCACTTGTTAAAAGAAAACTTGGAGCTTGTTCCAGCTTGAGAGCACATGCTTTCTGGGAATATATAGGTTTTAAAACAAATCTTGGAAGGCAAACAGCAGGCACATGGCTCTCTTCTGGGTCGGTGTGCGATTTAGTTTGGAGAAATTTGGACGCTTATGTCTAGTTGGGCTGCTTGTAATCGGTGATGAGATCAGAGTGGTCAGTTTTATGGCTTCACCTTGCAACCCAGTTCAGCTGCTCTTCAGATTGGACTCCTTACCAGTGCTGAATAATTAGCATGTGTATCTGTATGCAATTTGAAGATGTATTTGTTTCTTTGAAAAGTAGAAACAAGCAGCACACATTTTTGGTTTATGAACCTGGTAGCCAGAAAACAGCAATCTGAAATAATCTCAGTGAATTGGCATCCAACTATTCCTATCTCACAAGAAAATGCTACTAAGATTTCATCCCAGGGATGGAATGCATCTGGAAATCTATTGCATGTGTGATCTTCTGCAGCTGGGGGGGATTGGCTGTAGTATAAAATTTAATCACTTATATTCATTTTAATTGCTGCCTTTATCCTAGCAATTATAGGATTGATTCAAAATTGAGTTGAGGTGCATTTTCATAAAGACGAGAAAGAGAATAGAATTTGGTGTGACTAATCAGTGTAATGCACACAATGGTTGAATCCAGTATTCATTCAGTCTATTTTTTGCTGCCAGTGGATCCAAAGGAATACCTCATTCTGAATATCCCCGTGTTTAAATCATGATTCAATTACCCATCTAAATTAGAACCTGCTTTTAAGAAAGCTATGTCCATTTAAGACACAATTGTAGTGCCCTTGCATGATAGACGACCTCAGCATGGGAGAAGTCCAAGAATGGAGTAATTGAGGTGCGCTATGAAAGCTGCAGGAGAGAAGTTTGTCTGCTATATGCCTCTGGCTTAAGTCAATGCTCTCTGTCACCAGATTTACTTGCATCTCTTTAAGAAGAGACAAAGTTATTTACGAATCTCATCAGCTCCTTTACCCTCCACCTCATTTTTCAAGATTGGGATCGGACTGTGTGGTAGTAAGACAAGAAGAGAGACAAAGAAGAAAAAATGGCTTGATGTCTGTCCTGCAAGTGTTAAATTTTCTTTTAAAAGAATCATTAACTGCTTTCCAGTTTGTGGCATGGCTCTGAGCTCATTGATTCTGGATTAATACCACTGACTTTCATGGGGTAACTGCTGATTCACACCTGTGTAAATGAGGGTAGAATCAGGACTTTGGTGTGAATATAACAGTAGGATTTAATTATCACTTCAATCTGCACTGTCTAAGTACTTCTACCTGAACTAGATTGTTTAATTCCCATGTATTTCACCCATCTAACTGAGGACAAAACTGAGCCTTCAGAACTTAATCATTTTTTTAAAAAGATAAATATTTACTTGTTACTTTTTTTCAGACAGAGGCTCTCCAGAAGGCATCAGAGAGTTAGAAAACATCTATCCTTTATTAGTTGTTTTAGCCCATCAGTACTTTTAGAGGTTGCAGATAACTGTGTTCCTAGAGGAGCGACACCTGAATTGCTGAATGGATGTTTGTGACTATAAAATTACAGGGAGTGCCTTTTTAAAAAGTTTAATGCTTTCATACATGTACTGCGGCACAGCATGCATAGGGTTAATCAGTTATTTCCTGAAGTGTAAGCTACCTATAACTTTTCTTAACTCACATCAAAGTAATAAGGGTTCTTATTGTACGACTCCTTAGCAACAACTTTTTAAAGGAACACAGAGGCAGAAAACACTATGTAACAAATAGAATAAATCAGAACAAATAAAATAAATTCTGTAATAAACTGGGGAGTTTGTGAAAATCCGTAACGATAATCCATTTAACAGCATGAATTAACATAACATGGGAACCCTCTCACCCACAGGAGCAGAGTATCAAATTCATCTCCCTGTAAATGAGTGCAACTCCAGTGAAGACAATCTGCTTTGTCTGTTTTCTACAGTTTTCATTTCCCCCTCATTTAGTTGTTAAGTATGTATAATGGACCTCCAAACCATGGTAAACTGCTTGAGAGGGGCTTGCTAATACTGAAACTAAGCCTCTGAGCATGCCCATGTGGCTTAGATGCCTTCAGATGCTTGAGCCGAGCCAGCTCAGATCAACGTTGGGGCAGTTAATACAAGTGCTGCCTTTTTTTCCATCAGCCTTGTTGCTGGATGCTCAACCTACATGACAGAACATATGCTACAGCACACCTTGCCATCTCTTTATAGGATTAGAAAATTCCCATTTTAGAACATTCCCTCGATATTAATAGTTAGAATAAATAATACTCTGTTCCTGCATTACTAATACAAGCTGTAACTTTACACTGAATTACACACCACTCACATGGTCGCTTCCAGTTTTAAAGAGAGAGGGCACCATAATGCTTACTTCTCTCTTTGTAGACATTGAGGGGTTTGGATTTGGTTCTGAGATATGTTCAAAGTTCTTTTCTGAACAGGTATGTATGAAACTGTTCACTGCCCCAGATCACAGTCGGTGCTTCCTCTTCTACTTGTGAATAGCAGGATTCAACACTGGAGTCTTTGCCAGGTTTCAGATTACATTACAAAAGTTGTACCTACCTCTGTGTATGATAACAAAGTGTTGATCTGTCTCTGCTTTCCAGAAAAATCCCTGCAGGTTTACAGCTAACACCGGCTCCTGGGGCTACTATACTAGTGGTTATTAATGATGCTTACATGCCTCCACAGAAGATTTTGCCCTATTTTTGCTCCTTCCTCTAATCTGTTCTAAATGTAATAAAAAACCGCAACAGTCTTTAGAAATGGCCCAAAGTACAATGAGCCAGTTTTTCAATTAGGACTTTAATTGGCCTTCAGTTGTACATGTGCGTTTTACAAGCTCCATCACCTGCTTGTGTTATGAAATTTCTCTTAGAAAAACCAATTGTCCAAATGGGCTTTGTGTTTTCTTCTCTCCTAGTGTGACAAAAATGCTTATAAGGAAAACCCCATATTTTCTTCTTCTTCCATGCTGCCAGCCTCCTTCCCCACAAGCACAAAAATCCCTACTCTTACTGCTGTGTGAAATATTCTTTCATTTTAATCCTCCCTGTCTCAAGGTTGGGATGGAATGTGACATTAAAATGATGAAATTGGGTACCTTAAATACCACTTACTGCAAGCACCATGTTACTGCCCAACTGTTAAGAACTTCAGCAAAACGGTTTTCTTTGGGGTCTACTAAGACCTTCCCCATACCTAGTATGCAGGAATGCTGAATGAATTACAATAAGATCAACCTAAAATACTTTTTTTCTGCACTAATCTCCTGGATTATGTGTTTTTTTTCCCCCTCTGTCTTCTAGAGTTCCAGAACAGCTCGGTCTGAAGAAGACCGAGACACACTGTGGGATGCCTGGGGTTCGTGGAGTGAATGTTCACGCACTTGTGGAGGAGGTGCTTCCTATTCACTCAGACGCTGCCTGAGCAGCAAGTAAGTTGATAAATGCTTCTATCTGAGTGGTGGGAGAATGCAATGTGCTGTTATATATCACAGCATAAAAAGCAATGGAGGTGTTGGATGGTGCTGAAATTTCAGCCTCAGTGGTAGACGGTCATGTATTTTTTTTTTTTTTTTAATTCAGGCAACCAGCCAGCATGGTTGATAGTCCATTATACCATTTAAAATATGAAACCCCTTGATGAACGAAAGTTTTCTGCACTGTTTTACCTAAGCATGCTATATGTATGCTGCCAGCTACTGAAAAGTGAAACTCCCATGCTCCAACTGTTTGAGTGGTAATCCTTTTCACACCCACATACTGGACTGGAGCTAATTCTCCAGGTTTAACACCTTGAAACCTTTACCCACATTGAGATTGTAAAGGTATCACATAAACACAAAATAATACATTGGGCTGTATGAGTGAGACTGATAAGAGCTCTACAGAGGCTATTCTTCAAATTACAGAGCTCCCTAAAGACATTTCATGCAATAAGGTCTCCTTCCACCACAGGATGTGATAAAATTATCAAATAGTAGTGAGAGGCCGTGTACACCAGTAGACAGGACATCTGGCTGAGAGACAGAAGACCTGGATTCTGTTCCTGTCCCTGCTATTGATATGCTGTGGGACCTTAGGAAAATCATTAACCCATCAGTGCCAAAATTTCCTCTTCTGTAAAATGTAGATAAAAGCACTTTGTACTCGAGATAAGCATTATTTGTGAAATATTTCCAGTAAGTATTATTTATACCTACTCAAGTAAATAGAGCCCCCATAAGCGAAGCCTATGTAATAAGTATAAATAGACATCTGGGAGAGAAAGGTATGAAGGAAAAACACCAGATGTAAGTTTTGTGACTTGAAACCTATTTGATATCTTTTTATATTGTAGCACAAAAACATAATATAATTTTCCATCTTGTGTAAATATTTACTTTCCTGTATCAATGAAATTAAATTACATAATAAAATAAATCAAATAAAGCATTCTCTGAAAGTGTTCCAGAGCTCTGATATTAGAACACATAACCCTGTTTAGCAAAGACATGAGATGGCATAAGACGTTGCATCACAAGACAAAAATAGAACATTGTGTATTTTAGCATCAGATTGAGACAACATAGAGACTAGAGTTGAATTTCCTGGTAGTTGTAATTGTTAGGTTGGTGAGTAGAGTGCTCTGATTGGTAAGTGAGTGTTCCATGAAATCAAAGGGAAAACTGTACATTTCCATTTCCTCCCTGGCTAAAAGTGCCACTGGATTGTTCTGTTTCTTCCCAGGGATTCTTGTTCCTGTGCAGAGCCTAAGCAAACAGGCTTTCTTCAGTAGACCCAGTGAAGAGCTGTCTGGATGAGAACCTTCTCTCTCTAGCCATGATATGGAGACAAAAAGTGGAATGACCATGTAGGCCCTGGAGCATGCTATTGATTCAGTTTAAAGTAGTATCTGTTACACATCACAGGTCCTTTCTATGGTGATTGATGTCTAGCAAGGGATTTGTGTAATAGGTAGACCTCCTGGCCACACCTGTGGTCCCCCTCCCCACCCAAGTACCTTCAGTGTTGTCAGAGAAAGGAATAGTGATCAACGTTCCATAGTGCACAAGGATATGTGGAATCAATGTATTCAGCCTCTTGTCCCTCAGTGCAACAAAATCACATTGGGTCTGCTGCTGTTCATGTTTTGTGTCTGCATAAGTAGAAGAAGGAAGACAGAGTCAGAGATTATCTAAGGAATAAACTCAAATCAGAGTGTATCTAATGAATAAACTCATAAATCAGTTCCATTTGTCTTTAATACAATCAGTTTTCACTGCCCCATTTATACAGAAACAATTCTTCCTGTCTCATGAAACCAGAAGAGAGCTGTTGCCCAATCACAGATTGAGATCCAAAGTTCTAATTTATAATGCAGAGGAATATTTATGTTCACAATTTCTGCTAGCTTGCAACAGTAAATTGTAAATAGTAGAATTTGACCCTGAGCTAGCACCGTCATAAATGTGTAACTGTTTTTCCTTTTTCTGGTTGCATTGAGTTCCAAATTTAAAAAGTCTTAAATGATTTTTTTTTTGCTGGGCAAGTCCTTTAAACTTAAAAAGCCGAGTTGGGGTGAGGGAATGGGAGAAGGAAGAAGGAAAGAAACACACTCAAACTTTGGGGGTTTTGAAATAAATGGAAATACATGACAGTTGCAAATCTGGCAAGACTATTAAGAAACATCTAAATGTATGTGTGGTATAGTTCATTGCTTGATATGTTTGATTACAGAAATAAACATGCTATATAGAACAGTACAACAAATAACATTAAAAAGAGGAAGTTAGAAATCTGTTGTCAAATTAAAAATTGGCAAGCTAGCTATTTATGGTGGAACAAAACAACCCATGAAATAAACCTAAAGATTTCTTCTCCTGTGTGGAATGTCCATGATATGTGATGGATCCAGGAACATTAAGGGAAAAGAGGTAGGGAGCCATATTGCCAGCTTTGAAGCTATGCAAAGAATACTTGCTCCATCTCTTAACAAAATGCAGCTGACTAAGTGAAATCAATTTCTTTCCAACCTTCAGTTGCCAATGTTCTGATTAGTACAGTATCACAATGCTCCCGCTGTTTGTTAGGGCCAGTCCAATTTGCTGTTAGGCCTTTGTGGCAGTTGTGCAAGGATGAAGTGTTAGCTTGAAATTTTGTTTTCAAATCCACATGGGACATGCCAGCTCTGACATTCTGATGCCCTTACATTCACCAAACTCCAATTAATATCAGAGTTGGCATAAGTCTGTTCACTAATAGAATGGGTATGTCGGACAGAATTCTCCTCTCTCTGCTGCATGGCTTATCTCTACACTAATATTCTGTAAGTACAGATCTACTTTGATACCAGTGGGAGAAACATACATGTACTATAGGAGGAGCAGAATAGTGAAGCTGAATTCTGGTGTGAGGTTATTGATGGTTAAAGAAGAAATAATTAATTTAGTGATTCAGCCAATTTCTTTTGAGAATGTTGTTTTAATATATAATGGATAAGTTTGAGTCTAAGTTATGTGGTTGCAAACCCATAGTGAAGTCACTGGGGCTTACACATGTGTAAATGAGAGAAGAGTTTGGCCAAATATATTGTTACATTACTGCATATTGCATGAGAAGAGAAGAGAGGGAAGATAATATCCACAAAAACAAAAAGACTGTGCTGGACTGCTTCTAAGAGTTCTCTTCTCATCATTTCTCCTTCGCCTTGTGTAAGATGTGGATTTTGGGCTCGCTATCACTCTCCCACACACATGTACTTTGTGTGTACAGTACATTTAAGTTGTTAAATCCTTATTTGTGTGCGGTCCAGCGGACAGCCCAGTCAAGCTTCTATTCTTGGCTCTGTTGTATGGCTTTTGGGCACCTCACTTTGTCTCTCTGTGCCTTTGTTTCCTCTCCCACACTTTCAAGCTTGTCACTTAAACTATACATTCTTCAAGGTGAGGACTGTCATACAGTACATGTAATGCATGGACAGTGCCTAGCATAAGGTTCTTGACCTCATTTGGGACTACAGGACCAACTGTAATACTACTAATAATAATATAACTGAATTAGGAACCCAGGAATTGCCCAACTGATACAGATCCAAGGTCCCGCCAGCCAGTATCCTGTCTCTGATAGTCACCAGCCCCAGATGTCTCCGGTGAAGATGCACGAACCTCCACATGTGGTTTTATCTGCTCCATGAAGACTTTATCCTAATCCCTACTAGTTAGATGGATTTAAATCCTGAAGCATGGGACTTTTAATCTCTTCAAGTACTCTTTGTTATCATTAGCTTTTATTACTCTGGATATTCATGTTCTCTGTATATCTAGCCCCTCTTTGAATCTTACTAAATTCTTGGTCTCAACCATGCATGCTGGTAGTGAGCGCCATAGTCCAATTTTATATTACATGAAAAAGTAGTTCCTGTTTATTCCAGTTTTGAATTTGCTACCCTTTCAGTTTCATTGAATGTCCTCTTCTTCTTGCGCTGGGAGACAGGGAGAACAGAAACTCCCAACCTGCCTTCTCTGTACTGTTACTTGTCATTTGATTAGTAGTTTTATCATTAAAAAAATGAGAAATCGTAAGATTTAAAAACCATAAAATATGAGCAAAGGATGATGCAGTCATTTGATCTTGTTCTTGGGAGGTAAGGTAAAGAGGTTAGGTGAGCAAAACAAACGAGTCCTGTGGCACTTTAAAAGACTAACAAATTTATTTATTGCATGAGCTTTTGTGGGAGAAAATCCGAAGTGGGATTTTCTCCCAGGAAAGCTTTGGAGGTTAGGTGAGGCACTCTGTAGGTCAGAAAAAGCCACCAACTATTTAAATTGCAGTGTGGGGCACAAGGAAGTATCAGCAATGGAGACCTGATTCAAGGAGATGCCCCACGACTTGGCACTATGGGGATGATCCTCATGCAGTATCTCCGCTGCTCTCCATGGCTATGTCTACACTTGTTAATTTAAGTCGACTTAGTCTGTCTACACTTAAAATTAAAGTCGACTTAAAGGGGAACTTACAAAGTCGACCTAGAGCATCCACACTGGATGCTCTAGGTCGACTTTGTGGAGCTAGGGGGACCTTGGACAGGTCCACGATGGTGGGGAGGCACCCCTTGTGTACAATGGGGCAAAGGGGGACAGGGACCCTGGCAGAGCATGTGGGCAGGGTGTGATGCTGTCTGGATTTAGGGAAGCATTTATGATATTATTTTCTATGGATATCTCATAAATGCTATAATCCATAGGAACTATGTCATGTTTGGTATCAATAGAAAGATAGTAATTTGCTGGGAATGATTATGTAGTTTATGTCTAGGAATTGTATTTATATTAGAAGTTAGTTAGTTAGTTAGTTAGTTATTTTGGTGTTAGGGCTACTCCACATCTTTAAAAAGTCGAATTAAGCCTTAAGTCTAGTGGAAAGGAGGTTTAATAAAGTCGACTTAATTTTCAAGCTTAAGTTCGGTGGGTCTCCACGTTACATGGATCCAATAGTCCAAAATTCTAAGATATGGAAGAGCAGCAGGGCCATCTGCTACTCCTTCTTATGCCTTATAGAAGCAGCCACGGTGCTTTCACACAGACCAAATTTGTATTAGCTGCTAGATCCCATGCTAATGGGTGCTTTTATATATGAGTTTGGGTCCATTTCCCATAATCTAGTCCCTATTTATTGCCTTCAGTCTGTTATAGGAACTGACCTAGCTGGAGTGAAAATAACATTATATCCTTCAGCTTTGTGACTGATAGAATAAGTGTGTGTTGCCATTAAGGTAAAGAATATTTCTAGAGCATGTGTTGATCCAAGTGTACTTACACAGAAAAGTGGCTAAGAACATATGTTTTGATGTATTATATCATATCCATTTTGAGTCCAACTTTGTCTTTTATTGGAAATATTTTACAGTTGCAAACTGCTATCATATCCATTCTGTTAATCTAAATTCAACCACACCCTAATCCTATAAATACTCAGTGACCTTGGTATTGTATTTTGTATGTTAACAAATGTTGCCATAATATTAAAATTGTTTGGCTGCTTCTGGGCTTGCCAGGAAGCTACATGTGCTTTTCCCCCCCTATAATCTACCAGGTTCTTCATGAATTTATAAGAAGTAAAGAAGGTGGAGACAGCAGGAAAGCAGAAACTCACAGGGGTATGGGAATGGTTTTAGAAGATAATAGGTTAACTGAAAATCCAGAGTATTTACTTAGAAATCTTACTCATTATTGTTACTGCTGTTTCCTGAAGAAGGATGGAACATGGGATAGTCTGTGTGTATGTAAAGCAGAATGCGTAGCTGAAAGTGAAATCACATGGATACTGACTTGCATCCAAGTTTAAGGGTCAAAATCCATTATCATCATTCTTTCCTCTAGGAAATCCTGTATAAACTCCTTAACAGGGTGGAGGTTTTCTTGTCATTAGATGGGTGATGTATGTGCAGTAGGGGAAGAAAGTAAACATTAACATCTTCCTGTCAAAATCTTCTCAGCAATAAAAGCAATTGGGGCAAAAATAGAGAGAATCCATAAGAGTGAGTCACAATCCGAGCATTGTTTAGAGTCTTCGTTCTGGTCAGGTCACTTGTTTGAATTCATTTTTTCCCCTTATTTAAATCTTTCCTCAGGGTGACTTCTCCTTGGTAATGTGAGTAAACCACAAATCCAGCCCTTTTTTACTAACTGTTACAAGCAGTGCAATGTGTCTATTGAACCACATTGGCATATACAAATTGAAGGTAGTGATGTAGTGGGTTGGATTTTTAGGGAAGTACTCAACATTCCTGTTGTTAAATATGGCAGAGTGAATCCAGTGGCTCTGCTAAATTAGAATGATCCTTGATTCTACTCCAGCTTGATTTAACCATTCAGTGTAGTAGCCATTGATAGACACCTTTTCTTTGCAGAGATAGCCCTGTTCTATACTGTGGCATGATTTCAGCAGCAAATGAAGGGAGATATGGAAAGTACTTAAAATACTTTGTGTATCTCCATCTGATTGCCCACTGCCTACTTACCATGGTGTCTTCAGTGCACTGATTCAGAGAGAAATGCCTTCCCTCCAACTCAGCACTACTCCTTTTGTGGCGGTGGTTTTCCCAGATCAGTTTTTTGATTGGCTGAGCTGGTCTTCACAGACCTGATCAGTCGATTCAGAAGGTTGATCTGATGGCAGCAAATTTGCTGCCATCAGTGAAGACCTGCCCAGAGAAGGGATAAATGAGAACACCTGGTCACATATCTGAGGATGACATCCGGAGTCCCTGAAGGAATGTCTACACTGCAATTAAACACCTTTGGCTGGCTCATACCAACTGACTTGGACCTGCAGGGCTACAAAATTGCAGTGTAAAGGTTTGGGTGGGAGCCTGAACTCTGGGACCTCAGGAGAGGGGAAGCCAAGCCTGGACAACTACACTACAGTTTTACAACTCTGCAGTCCAAGCCCCATGAGCTCTCGACAGCTGACAAGGGCCTGCTGTGTGTGTTTAATTGGAGTGTAGACATCAGTGGCTACCTCCAGGGCTTTGTGACTGGCTTTTCTGTGTCGGTTGGCACCCTCTGTGACTGTTTTTAATCACTTATGTCATCATCTCTTCCTTTGAATTTTATTTTTCTTCCTAAGTTTATGTTGGCTGGTTGCATCTGGACTGGTCCCAGTTTTGTTCTGAGTCATATTTCACAGCATCCCAGTTACTGTATTTAGAAATGGGTCCTTTACAAAAGTAGTAAGTGCAAAAACTAATTAAAATAAATAACTATTCTCGTTATTGTTCCCTCTGCTTTCTTTGCTAGCGATATAATGTTATTTTTTACATGTTCTGATCAGAGTAGGAATTATTTTTTTTACAAAATATGTTCCTTTATTCTTTAGATTGTTTCCTTTGCAGTCACTAGTCACTGTTAGAAATTCCTTACAGAAACGTTTGAGGTAAAAGTGGCATTGTTAATAACATAGGTATCCAAAAGTTTAGATACAGTGTTCTAATAAAACACATAATATCAGTGGCTATGTCTACACTTACTAAAATTAGTTCAAATTAGTTAGTTCGAACTAACCAATTCAAACTAATTTTAGTTAGTTCGAAATAGCTTAATTCGAACTAGAAAAAATTAGTTTGAACTAAGCAAGTGCCATTCATGGCACTTGCTTAGTTCAAATTAGCGATGTCCATTGATTTCAATGGGCCGGTTAGTTCGAACTAAATGTAGCCATGGCTTTAGTTAGTTCGAATTAGGCTTCCTTAATTCGAACTAACTTGCCAGTGTGGACATAGCCATTGAGTAAGATCATTAAAACACTTGTGAAATCACTAAGGCAAAGTTACTTGACTTGGAAAACAAACAAGGAGTCCTGTGGCACTTTTAAATACTAACAAATTTATTTATCACATGAGCTTTCATGGGAGAAAATCCCACTTCGTCAGAAACTTGATCTTCGAGTGGGATTTTCTCCCACAAAAGCTCATGCGATAAATAAATGTGTTAGTCTTTATAAGTGCCACAGGACTCCTTGTTTGTTTGGGTGAACTAGACTAACACAGCTACCCCTTTGGAACTTGATTTTGAAGAATGCTACACACTGACACCCCATCATGCTAGAATAGAAACTGAAACTCGTGTGTGCACGCATAATGTTGTCCTGTGGTTATAGATTTAAAGCCTGGAAGAAACTCTGAATATCATTATTTACTAAAATTCATTTGGCTAATTTGAGCATGCCAATATCATTTTAGTTTGTTTTCTTTTAGTTGCTGTGGGTTAAACAAGCTTTCATAATGATTGGGAGAACTTTCCAAGTTTTAATTTAGTGGAGGTACATCCCTTGTTTTCCATAGATGTTGCAAGGTCCAACTAAGAGTGTCAAAACCCCCAAGTATAAATCCTGATTTTGAGTCAGAATTCTGCAAACCTGTAAATTTCACATCATTTAAATAATCACTTCCCGAATTGTGGCCTGTGGAGCACTTTCTAGTGGTCCTTGGAAAACTGGCTGGTCACATGGTGTTGGCTTTCCTAATTTCCAGCTGTTTTTTTTTTCGAGGCAAGCAATTGACGTAGCTGCCACAAAGATGTTATATGACTGTGAACGAGAAAGGAGGAAAGTGGTCCATTTGGTTGTAAATGGGAATAGAAGAGGCCCCGTCAATTGCAAATGACAGGAATGGTACATATAAAACAATCTGTTTACTGAGCTATAGGACACACTATAAAAATGCCTGAGAATCCTAATTTAGGTGGTAAATAGACCTGTGTTCAACTGAAGAATTTCTGCATGTTCATGATTCTTTCAGCAAACCTGTTCTGAGTCTTAAACGCGAAAGTATGAAACCAGCCAACTGTTTGCACAGTTTGGAGTGTCACTGTAAATATTTTGTGCAGCTATGTTTATCTACAGACAATTACACTCTGATTCTGTAAAGCTACTACAAAGAGATAGAGATTAGCCATGTAAGAGAGTGAGCATTGTAGTATAGTCATGTAGTTTAGATACAGATTCAAACTTCCTCAGAGTTTACTGTGTTCAGAGTCTAAGATTTAATTTGGCACATATAAGAACCCGCTGTAAAATTTGAATCTAGATCTGAGCTTTTACTGAGGTCAGGCATGGTCAGGTCTAGGCTTTTACTGTTTTTGAGCCCCAAAGATGTTCTAGATGCTTTTGACTCTGACCCATCTTTGTACTACAGTAGGCCAGGTTATATTCGATTAGGTTTCCAAGAGGAATTTCTACTACTGTACTTGCTTTCAATTGGAATGATGGAGAAAGCTGTGATTATCTTTTGCTGAAAAACTTTTATTTTAATTCCTTTCGTTCTCTGCCTCTCTTGGCTAGTGAGCAACTGCAAAAATATTTGCAAATGTAATGGACTTTGTGTATATATACAGTATGCACTGTATGTGTATTTTACTGATAAGTATAAAACCAAAGGCATTTTAAAAATATTCTCAGGGAAAGCAAAGATATTATAGTGACAAACAAACCAGAAAGACTAAATATATGAAAATAAACAGAAGTCTAAAAGCAATCTGGCCAAGAATGTTTGTTTTTTTTTATTATTTTATTTTATTTTTTTATTTAGCCTCCATATTATTCTCCAACTTTCCACAAAGTTTTATTGTTGCCATTTTAGTTAGACATATTAGAGATGTGTTACTGAGGATTTTTACTGTAGTCTAACATTCACTAGGTCAGACTGGAGGGTTTCCAGAGAGTTCTAGAACGCGAATATATTAGCCCCAGGCTCAGCAAGTCCCTGTTCCCCTTGTAGCTGAGCAGTGCTTACTCCAAGTTAATTAGAACACCTGTAGCTAATTAAGGCCCCACCCTGACCCAAAACTTGTTAAAAGCCTTCCTGCCAGAGAAAGGGGGTAGCTGGAGTGTGAGAGTGAGGAGAGCTATGGGAGTGCGTGAGAGGAGGCAAGGTACAATTGGAAGGCAGTCAGATCTGGAGAAGGAGCAGAACGCTGGTCAGGGAGAGCCCCATAGGTACAAAGACCGAGGGAAGGAAAAACCTTGCCTGAGGGAGGGCAGGGGCAAAGGACCTTTCCCAAGCCTTGGAAGCCTGAGGGAAGCGCGAGACCCACTAAGGTAGAAGAGGAACTTTATCACACTCGTAAAACAGAAACTCACACATATGGGGGGGAAAAAGCAAAACATCATGGTCATGGGACCACACCCCACATTTGAACACCCCAAATTTTGAGTGTAGTATGTGTATCAGAATTTGAACTAGGACCCAAATTTTGCAACAAACCCTTATTTCCAGAGGCAGCCTTAGGCAATTGGGGGCCCTAGGTAAAGACCCATTGCGGGGCTCCCTGTGGCCCCAGCTCCCTGCTGCTGCCCCCCGTGGCCCCGATCCTCCCTCCGTGGCCCCAATCCTCCTGTGGCTGGTCCCGGTCTCCCCCCCCCTCCATGGCTGGCCTGGGCTCCACACTGCTGGACCCGCCCCCCCATGGCTCTTTCCCCTCTCCATGGCCCCATCTCTTCCCCCGCTCCACTGCTACCCACAACCCTGGCCCCAGGGCCAGGTGGTCCTCCTGCTGCCGATCAAAGCAGGTATAGATTTTGGGGTAAGCGAAGCAGGTGATGGGGACCCTTACTGCTTGGGGCTCTAGGCATGCACCTGCTTCGCCTACCCCAAAAGCCGCCTCTGCTTATTTCAGCAGTGTGTGAAATGAAATTCTAGAATCTGACCTCCTTACTCACTGATATATGGGTTTTTGAAATATGGATCCAAATTGTGGCTCAAATCCATCTCTAATTTTGACACTTTAAAGGGACAATGACATTAACTTCACTGACTGCCATGTCATTCTTTGTTTTCAGTAGGATCTTCTGCAACTGTTGCTGAAATCAGTGGGAGTCATGGGTGCAAATCTTCTCATGATTCTATTTTTAGGTTGGGATGTTGAAATCCCCATTGATTTCACTGGGAATGGAGTTAGATCTATATACTCTGTGCCTTTGAAAATCCCACCCTTAGTTAGAAAGTAGAGACAGGCAGGACCAGACATTGCTTTAGTTTTGTAAAGCCTTGTCACTTAAGGCAAACCAAAACCAATGTGATTAGGATCTGAGTCCCATTTTTCTCTATTTTCAATGGAAGCAAAACCAAGATGCGTTTTTGGTTTTGTCTACCCCCATTGGTCAAGAATTTGGTTTGCCAAATTGTGATTCTGGCTGATATTGACCAGAGTCTGTCTGAATCCTCAAAGTTCAAATGGGGAGGGAGGTTAGATAAGTGGTTGGGTTTTAACTCTTGTCTAGCATCTTCGGGTAATACAACTTGTTGAACATTATCTTTATTGCTTTCTTTTGGTCAAACAGGGTAAAGTAATAGACAAAAATTTGGGTCCCTTTTCTGCTGCTCACTAGTAATGAGCACATGTTCCTATTTTCATACACTTCCATCAGTGACTAAAATGTTTCTGCTTTTTAAGGGAAGATGCAGTGATATATAGGGTCATTCCTATAATAGGATATTAAATTAGTGATCTTTAATAGTTCTCATACTTGACAGTTGATTAGGCTCTCTCTACTAGACAGAGCTTCAAAAAAAATCAAAGTTTGATAAATACTGCCTTCAGAATTGAAAAGATGAAAATTTTTGCAAAAAACCCCCCAACCCCCACCTTTTTATTTCTCAAGACGTTCTACTACTAATTATATCCAAATCAGTAGTTCTCTGACTGGTGGTATTATGGAGAGATGATTGGCCGACATGGTGTTGGCTCTTCTCCATGTTGCCATTAAAGAGTCTTGAAAAACAGCTAAAAATGAACACACAGTACTCCTACTTTTCCATTGAAACAACCGCTGTAGTTGCTGTAGGAGTACTATGTATTTGTTAATGACAGGGGGATGACATAACCCTCAAGATAGTCTCCCTGTAAAGGTGTGGGCCACACTGATAAAGTTTGAAAACCTCTAATCTATGTCAGCTCCTAACTGTGAAAGAACATATATCACTAAAGAAATATTTTCCTTGCATTGTCAAATTTTAAAAGGAACCTCAGCAGCTGAAAAGCAGATTGTTTACATTCGCCATTGAGATTTTGAAACATCCCCAGAGTCTCAGGGTATTCACATCCTGATTTTGGGACAGGCCCATATTTAGTTAAAGTAATTTCTCTCTTTTTATTCTGTATAACAATATCTCTTTGTTACACTACAGGGCCCTATTTTACATTTAGTGATATCGGGAGTCAATCCAGAGTAATTCTGTTAATTTGAGAAGATTCACAGGAGTGTAACATAGCGTAGAATTCGGCGTGGAGTCTCTCTTTTAAATCCAAATTTAGTGCCATCAAACAAAGGGTCAGTTTTTCTTTTAATTATAATAAATTATTTACAATAGAAATTATGATTCCCTAAAATTAAGTTTATGGAAAATGTTTATGCTCAAATATTAATATCTAATTATTTCAAGTCTCCTGCATTGCTCCTTCTAGTCTTTCTCTCACTTTAGGTCATTATCCTACTCTGTATCTCACATGTGTGCCTTGGCAACCTGAGACGTATGACTTGTGTTTTCATTTTCCTAGCCAGTTCGCTGACTGCAATGACTGAAGTTGGCATTTTGCCTTCTGGTTGTTTATTTTGTTTCTGCTACAGAAAGATATTCATAAGAGGTATTTCTAAAATTGCCAGGGCATTTTGGCTTGTCTGTCCGTACCCATTCTTCTTGACTTAAAGTTAACTATTCCAATTACATTTCTGATGTTTCATGGCACAAGGTGTGGGAGTCTAGCAGAAGCTGTTAGTCTTCTAAACATAAAGAGCTAAATTTTCTAAAAACTGCAAGGCTAAGTTGCATGTGCCAAATATATTGTGGCAACTCTGGTAACATAACAATGGGACACCGGAAATTCTTTGCACAATTTCTCATTTTAACATGTCAGTGGCCTGTTTTGCACTTACAACGTAGGCATACCCCACTGGGTTATTTTAAAAAACAAAACAAAACAAAAAATCGCCTTTTTTGCCTTGATTTTCAGTGCTTGGGCCTGCCTTCTAGGTAAGTTTCATGCTGACTAGAAAAAGGAACATGAGACAAAAGAGCCACCCATATTGTTTCTTTACCACTTGCTGAAGAGAGGTGGAACACAGCAAAGAAAATGAGCTTCTGCTATGTTTCTTCCCCTCTTCATAGGAGGAAATATATGGTTATGACTTAAGTTCCTTTCCTCAGGAGTGTCATTCTTGCAAATAGTCCCTTATTTGTTCACACTATCTTGAGATTTGGGGTCCTGCTTACTACTGCATTGTTCTGAAGACTCGGAACTGGACAGAAGTTTCCTTTTCAGCCTTGCCTCACACCAGCAAGGGCCACTCCCAGGTTTGTTTTACAGGCTGCAGAAGCTACCTGCCTTTCTAATCCTCACTGGCTTTTGCTGTCTCTCTTCCCATGTGCCTCGCTGCTACAATCATGTGGGATCTGTAGCAGCGAAGAATGTCTATGGCCCTCAGCAGCTGCTCTGTAGTGGCTGAACAGGTGAGAGAGAAGCAGAGACAAGGAAGCAGCAAAGAGCAGGCATGAACACAAAAACTGCTCTGTTTTGTCGACAAATTAAAACCACCTGGACAAAAGGTGGTGCCCGTCTGTGTCCCCGTAGAGTGGTGGAGCAGCTGTCATGCTTGTCAATTTTACTGTTTTGCTGGAGCAATGAAATTAACAAGCAAGGAGGGGAAGGGGAACTGGAGCCCGGCTCCCTGAGTACTGAGCTCTGGCTATGGGTCACTGGCAGCTGCCTGCGGCCAGGCTTGCAGCCGGTCATCTGCAGCCCACCAACAGGGCTAACCATCATCCTGGATGCCAGTGGGACTGCAGCCACCTCAACTGGACTTGCAGCTGGGCAGCTGCAATCCCGCTGGCAACCTGGGCATTGGTGGCTGCAGCACCGTTTGTAGCCAGGTCTTGGGTGGCTGCAGCACCGTTGGTAGCCGGGACTTGGATGGCTGTCTCCCAGCTCTCAGCTGTGAGCTGGGACTGCGCAAGCTGCAGGGGGCTACAGCCAGCTCCCATTTGGGTGCAGGGAAATCCCCACACCCCAGCTGGAATCGGTAGTGGGGAGGAGCAGCAGCAGGGAGCTTGTGGGCTCCCTGAAAGGAGCTGAGAGATGGCTCCCTCAACTCCTCCCACACTGTCCTATAAGCCAGGCTGGATTACCACATGGGCCTACAGGTCCCATGCCCAGGGGCCCACCACCCTGCCAGCAGTGGTGGGGGAGCAGGGCGGGCCGGCCCAGAGGCTGGACTTTGCACTCCTGCCCCACTGCTGGGCCAGCCAGTCCGCAGAGGTCCTCAGGGGAGGGGGCCACGGGTGGGGGAGGCCCAGGGGCCCTTTGGCCCCTAATCCGTCCCTGCCTATAGGTCTGTGGAAGTGGTCCTGGTGAGGACGCACTCCACCAACCCAAGGATAGCAATGTGGCATCTGCCACCGGTGGCTGAAAGTCGATGTATCCTATGTCAACAAATATCTGTAATGTAGAAATAGCCTCAGGAAGAGGGAGAAAAGAAAGAGAAGGTATGGGGAGAGTGAGAGAATGGAAACTTCAGGAAAGGGGAGAAGGCATGATATCAGGGGATAGTTTAAATAAGGGAATTCAGGGTTTCATTGTGAAGAATAAGAGGGCTAAAGACAAGTGTTGCCAGGTATGTGGTGTAAGGGACATGCTTAACATCTACATCTCCGATGATGCCAGAGGAAATAGGTGGCCTACACAAACTTTCCTGAAATGCCAGAAGATGTAGGAGCTTGTCGAACATTCTTCCAAGGCAACGTGAGTGGGGGAAGGTGTGTGCCAAAAAAGGAGGACGAGAACAATCCAAAAACCTGAGCATTGTGGCCAGAAAAATGATGTATATTCATAGAAAAAATAAAATTAATAGTCCCATAACTGACTGGAGCTTAGTGGCCCAGACCTCCAGCATATGTGGTGATTCATTTCTAGAAGAATATTTCAAAGATTGGCTACTCTTGGGGAAGGATCACTGCCTTAGGCTTTGGTTCTTGTGGGAATCATTCCCTTTCTGTGAATCTTTGTGTTACCCTGGTCCCTTAGAAGAAAAGGGGCACCTAAAGCATTGGAAGAAGGGCTGTTTTACTGCATGAGCCACTGAAAGGTTTCTAAATGCAGCTAAGCACAAGGAGCTCCATGTATCACACCTTCACTGTGAGCCTGAGGGGACAGGAACCTGTAGAGATAAAAGAAAAAGTGAGGTTTCTTCGCCACAAAAAAAAAGCGTTCTAAGAAAATATGGTAAGAAAGCTTTGGAATTGTTTACTTTAAATATGTGTGTGTGTGAATATTTTAATAAATTTAAAGTTAATGTTCTTTTTAAAAACCTTATGGAAAAATTTAGCTCATTGGGTTAAATAAAGGGGGCTTGTTTTGAATCCAAGCAACCTGGGTTCTTGCCTTCATATTTGCATATTAATACAACCTACATGTTGATTTGCATATCAAGCCACACCTCCACCATGCCCCCCTCTTTTGTACAATCCACTACAACTTGTGCCTGTTACCATGTTGTACAGATGCACGTTTTGTTGATCATCAATGCTCTCGTACATCCCTTCTGAGAACAAAGGGTATCGTTAGAAATACCAGATGTTCACTGAGCTTCAGGTGATACATCTGTTGGGCTGAGCTACGCATTATAAATCCTCTTTTGACGAAAGTAAGGGCCTGATTCTGCACCTCAGAGATCTCAAAGGCTTCATAGGAATGTTCAACATCCACATCCTTCTGTTACATGTATTGGCCCAGGTAATCAAATATGACCAAGGGAATGCACACTGTAGCTCAAGAGGGGAGGTATAAAGGTAGCCTTTGCTCTTTCCTGGAATGGGGCTAGGCCCTCAGTGTAATATTTACACTGGTGATCATTGAGGCATGAGGATTTCCCACCCACACCCCTTTGTAGCAGGGGCTAGGGGGACGGCAGGAGCATCAAGATGCTGCTACATATGTTCTGTGCCATCAGAGGTTCTTACCTGTTCTAGCTCCCAATCTCACCATTCCGGTTTTCAAGCTGTTTTGTAAAGCAGTCAGACTGCATTACAGCATCTTGTTTTTGACACTGCCTAGATGAGGAGCTGACATAAATATTAGTGTAGTGCAAAGAGCTGTCTATTTCTGTCAAACTAAATTAAATAACGATGGTGCCCTTAAATCCCATATTTAAATTCTGAAATATTCAGAGATGTAGCATTGTGTTCAAAGTACAGAAGATAATAGCATTGTCTCCTTCAGTTTTGAGCTTACCAAGGTCCACACCATTGTGAATAATGATTACAGAGATTTCTTGCATTTTTAAGGTTATCTGGTACCTTGTCCTGTACGGCTCGGTAATCTTAGCAGCCTTGCAAAGGTGCCATGAAAAAGCACCAGTCTAGACAAAATCGACCTGCCTGCTCTTGATTATGATGATGGGTGATGAAGAAACTAAAGGTGCTGTAGTCACACATCAGAAAAATTACTCACCTCAGGCAAGTGGATAAGTAGGATTTTGCAAGACCAACTTTTAGTTTTCATGAGTCCTAGTGGCTCTGGTTCCATGCAGAACTGCAGATTTGTTCAGAACAAACCCAGCGACCAGGCAAAGGTGTGAAAGTGGGAGGGAAAAATAGCTGGGGCTGCGGCTGTAGCTAATCAACGTACTTTGTTTCTCTACCAATACAGGAAATGGATATGAGTGATATTCTTGATTTTTAGATGAGACAATATGAAGAAACAGAGATCCAGCCTGGGAAGGCTTCTGACAAAGAAGTTTACGTTTCCATGGCTGCTCATCAGTTGTGAGGATTATAAATTATAGTAATTGAAGCTGCAGTAACTGCAGGTCTGTGTGAGGTAGAGATGTTTGATGCGTTGCATGGTATTAACGAATGAGGTATGTGTCAGGCCTGTCAAATGAGTTGCTCTGATGTGGTTGATGAAAGTTTGCTGCGAGGCCTGCACTGAGTTTGCCTAGATGCTGCCTTACATGCTCATTCCTTGTGCTTTGAGAAAGGGGTGTGGTTGGAGTAGGAAAAAAAGTGACTTTGATGGAGCAAAAATTCACAACTCTAAACCAAGTAAGGGAGTCTTCTTGCCTGATTCTTCCCTCACATTTGTTCATGTAAATTGGGAATAATTTACTGAACTCAGTGCAATTTAACTAGTAGAAGGTCTGGTCTACACTAGAAAAATTTTACCAGTACAACTATGTTAGCTAGATATGTGTTTTTTACTGGTATATCAGAATGAACTTCAGTGAGGATACAGTTATACCAGTAGAAAGGTATAACCATTTTTGCTTATTTTGCTTTGAGAGCCAGAATAAGTTATACATGTATAAGTGTTTTTATACCTATATATCAGTGCTTAGATCTGGTGAGTTGTACTGCTTTAAATATACTTTTATATTTACAATTTTTTTATGTGTTGACAAGCCCTAAGAGGAGAATTAGGTCCTTAATTTTTATATCCAAATGTTCAAACTTTTCTCTGAATTGATTTTCTTGCACTGTGAAAGAATTGCACCAGGAGTGCTATAGTTATGGTGCATGTTGCATTTTCCTACATATGAATTGCTTTAGAACTTACTATTTGTGGGCTGAAATTTCCCATGATCATCCTCATTCCAGGAGATTGAATTGGTCCATTTTTCTTCCATTCCCTAGTACAGTGGTTTTCAAACTATGGGTCGGGACCCAGTACTGGCTCACAGACCCTCAGCTACTGAATCACAACGCCCATTGCTGAAAGATGCAGTTGTTGAGTCACGGACGTAAATGATTTGTTTCAACTGGGTCCTGAGAAAAAAAATGTTTTAAAACCACTGCCCTAGTATCTTATGCAGCCATTTACACTTTTACAGTATACAAAATGGTGGCAAAGCTACCATTCTGATCTGGTAGCATTTTGCCCTCACTTAGTTTTAAACGACTACACATTGTGCAAGGAACACATTGTGCAAGGCACCAGAGAATTAAGGTCTTGTGAGTTTTCTGATTTGTTTGAGTAGGTTGAAGAAAACCCATTCATTTCACGTTAGAGTTAACTCAGAATGGAAAAAATGTTTTAATCGTTTAAAAAAGAAAAAGCCTCAAAATCTTGCAGATACTGTCCTTGCACTTGGATAATTCAGAAATGGTTTGGATTTAAACTTTTTGACTTGGCAGGCATATCGTCCTCAAGGAATGCATGCCTTTCTCAATCTGGTGGGGAAAAATGGCTGAGAAATTAAGAAATTAAAAATGAAGGGAATTTTGTTCTGTTGTTGGTAAAGAATAGTTTAAGGGCCGAGTTCTCCATTCTGTTTTTCACTGAGGACTCTGCTGAATATTCTGAATAGAGCAGGGTGAAATTTTTCAACCCAAGTCTTTTCTTGGCAAAACACACTTATTTGGTACCATTGAAACATTTTGCAAATTTGTGTCTGTTTCACTGAATTGTTTTGGTCAGGAAATACGTTTTAAAAATCCCCTCAAAATCAAAATGTTTTGTTTCAACATTTTCTTAAACAAAACATCCCAAGATTTTTGGCTTGAAATTATTTCTTGTTTCAAAATTTCCTTTAATTTTGAAAATGATGAGGAGGGGGGATGAAACGTTTTGATTTTGTTATAATGAAATGCTTTTATTTTTCCAGGACTGAAAAATCTATTATTTCCAGAGCTCTAATTTTGAACTTGTGCAGAATATGAAACTCAATGCGCTGGGATACATGTTAGGGATCCACACAGCTGAAAAGACATTTGGATCTACAGCTTTCTTCTGTTGTTGTTCTGCTGGGTGGGAAATTTAAAAAAAGAGAGAGATTTAGTGAGCCCACATAAAGGATGTGAAGTCCCTAAGCTCCATAGGGCTCAGCTGTTCAGTGGCTCTGCAGCACGGATTTGGGAATGGAATGGGTGGGCGGACTTGGACTTGCATTGTTATCCCCTTACCATCCCATGTAAGACAGGAGCCGAGTATTGAGGAGATTGTATAGCTCCACTGCTGATCCGCGGCTTAAGTGAAAAGGATTCTTTTATCCTAGCCCATGAGGTCTGGCTGTCAGGACTACGTGTCAGTGTTAGGATTTGGTCTGAAGTGGTTGCGAAGCATAGTGATGTGGTCAGACACATGCAACTGCGAAGTCACTTAAGTACACTGGGGAGGTGTGAAAAATTTCTGATGAAATTCAGGTATGGGCTTCCAGCTAAGTTTCTGATGCTGCATATTTTTTTACTTTGTTTACAAAGTTGATACATTTCTTCAGGAAATCCGCTTGACATTAGGACAGAGGGGTTTTTTAGGCAAGGAATGGAGAAAAGAAATGAATGCTATGAGCACCTATGCAAATATGCAACTGCATTCAAGAATCAGAGTGATCTTACTTTGTTATGCCTCAGGGAGAGGCAAAAATTGGGCTAATGATTCTTATTCTGTTTTGTAAAAAGTGCTTTGAGATCTATGGATGAACAGTTGCAATGTAGAGTTAACATTAAGCATTGTTGTGGTATTCAGTTATTAACATGGAGGGTATTTTTCTTTTTGGACACAGGAGCTGTGAAGGGCGAAATATTAGATACAGAACATGCAGCAATGTGGTAAGTAAATCTTAATTATGATTGTAATACTAATAACATTTATTGATAATAAATATGCAAAATACGTAAATAATAAAAATTGGGTAATAGAGTTAATATAAGTATTTAAATAATGTGGGTGCCATGGGAATATAGATATGTACCTCTTTATCACTAGAGCTAATCTGGAGGTGATGGAGCAGGGGTGGTAGAACCATAATATTAGATTGATCCAGCCTTGATTATTTACTTCCTTTTAAAATGGACCAAGCCAGTGAAGCATGGAGAAGTGGATTCTATAGAGTTAGTTGGTGGCAGCAAGGGCCTGATCCCCTTCTACTCTTTACTTTAGTAAAACTTTTACTGACTTCAGTAGGAGATTGATTGGCTGCAGGATTGAGCCCTAAAGGACTGAATTCCACAGAGAAAAGGAGGAAGCTGGAAGCTGAGGAGCTCCTCTCCGTTCCTCTCCAGGGTTGAAATCCATTTGAACTTTTGTTAGGGTGTTTTGCGATGGTCCCTTGCATTCACCTACAACATTTTGCCATAGTTTGTCTCTCTAAAGGTTTTCAGTTGACTGTATTTGGTGATGAAACAGTTTTCAATACAATAAAATAAACATCTCCAACTTCTCTTTTCATCAGAACGAAGAGTGTTTACATTAGTGAAAATGGAAGCCAGGATTATACTGTGGAAAGTCCTGTGTTATGCTAAGAATTGTAAAAATTCCAGAATTACATGGGTCAGCATGAATTTCACTGGTAAAAATGGAAATGAAAGCCAGTCGTGCATTTGGTCAAATTTTCACACCTCATAGGGCCAGATGGAGAGGCCTCTCAATGGGAGCTATGTCTTAGAAACAACAAGTAAAGAACTCAGTAAATTCCTCTGTGTTTGGCTCATGTTTTTCACAGAACACAATTCACAAAGGATCGGTCATTTCTGCACATCCCCATGCAGGACAAAGTATTGTCCTTTTGCCTTTCAGTCAAAACTTGTACTACTCTGGGGGTGTTCTTCGGGTCACTGAAGTCTTCCTTCAGTCTAGACATGTACTGCGCTAACTGACAACAACTTGAGGAGTCTGTAAATAAGCCTTCCTGCTGCTTCATGGGCCGTTCCCCAACTGTGAGGCACTTAACTACACTAGGACATTGAAGAGAGCAGGAAGGTTAATTTGTGTCAGTGGAGTCGCATGCTGTATCTCAGTGGCATATGACATGGAACGAAGCAAAGAGGCAATGTAAAGGCTGATGGTCCTGAAATTAGACCCACCAGCTTTAGTTTGGTTTGCAAGTGCATGTATATCATGTCAGCCCTCCTCCTTGCTTGCTTGGCTCCTGCAAGCATTGGGGAAAGAGAAATATACTCAGATCCTGCTCTGCATGGGTTTGCTGTTACTGGATCACCCTTCTGAGTAGCTGTGATTTCAAATAGGCTACAGCCCTAGTTTTGGAGTCGCTGAGCTAAACTTTCCAAGACACAGAGGTTTTTTTTTTTAAATGTTATTTTTAAGTTAGGTTCAGTTTTGGGTCTGTGGACCTGGATGGTTTTTCTTCAGAATAAAAGCTCCTGTAGTTTTGCCTGGCAGAATTATTGTAGCTTACCTAGTACTTAACAATATTGGCTCCAAACTTCTGAACTAATTAGAAATATAAAATTCATTGGATCATCCAGCTCCAGTTAACCAAAACTTAAATTCTTGGGGTGCAGTCCAAGCCCTATTGAAGTCATTGAGAGTTTTGCTTTTGACTTAAGTGTGGCTGGGATTTCACCCCAGCGTTTAACTCCAACATGAATGCATTTGGAAGAGAATGCAATGCTGAAATTTGCTACATTGTTTACTTATTCTCAATAACTTTTTGCAGCATTTGCACTACTAGAAATAAATCTAATCAGACCGTCAAGATTCAGACCTTAGTGTACTCAGACCTACACTAGGAATTTTTAGATGTTTTCTTACTTTTGGCCACTTTTGGATGGTCCTAATATCTGAACGGAATGCTCAGCATACTTGATCAACAGGAAACCATTTGCAAATAGTCACTTATTTAATGAAGAAGCCTGATTACCTTGTACAATTACATTCCTGCAGAATAGATACATTTAAACGTTTTCCCTTTGTCTTTTAACCATTTTGAATCATTTGAAGAGGTTGAAATGTCTTCCCTATGAATCTGTGGTAGAGGGAAATCCCTAGTGTCTTTTGGAATAGTAGAAGTATCATATGTTTCTTTTGAACTATAGTCTCTATATTTGCATCCACAATTATCATGATTATGCATGCAACTCCAGTAGCTGGTCCTGCAGATGGCTACTTACCTGTATAACTTCCTTGTGTGTTGAGGCACAGGAGTGTAGACACACAATTGCACATGCATTTTTGCTCACAAATCTCAGGTATCCTGGTTTGAAACTTTGCTCCATAAAGACATCAAAAACAGAAGAGGCACCATCCTGCATTTTACCTCTAGCAAGGTCTTTTAAAACTCATGAAGAATTTAGCACTTGTTCATGACTTTGCTGTGGAAAAATCCCTTTCTGATTCTTGCAAGGGTCAACTTGTGCACAAGCTTCAATTGCCACTACATTAGCATGGATAATTTCTGGTATTGGACAGATAATTATCCAGTCTTTTTATTTGCTGCAGAGTATCTGTCTCTCAGAACTCTCACGTGCCTTTGTTTATATGACTGTTCTCTCCCAGAGAAGGGCAGTTATAAATGCTAAAAGCAAGATCTTTATTTAGGGGATAGAGTTAGAGAACTAGAAGTGTATTTCTTTGAGTTTGGCAGTGAACACATTTTCACAGACATTATCATTTGTAGGATTTTTGCCACAGCTGTTTTTAATTCATCCTGAAATTAGATTACAGGGTGAAAAAATAGACCAGAAAAAGGGAGAGGAGAGGAAAGAGGGGCAAGAGGTGCATCTGTTTCTTCAGTGCCCTGTATTATTCTTCTATAAGCCCCAATCACAGCTGGAGACTGTGAGAGAGGTTGACACTGTTGTCTAGAAAGCTTTTGAGCAGTGCTGTAAAGGAATACATCTGATTTGGCACGTTTACCAGTCACACTGCCTTGTGTCAGTCAGAAACTGGAAATATTATGAATATGAAGCCACATGTGTACACATTGAAAAGAGGAATGAGAGGACCTGAAGATGATTTGGGTTCTGAATTACTTTAGAAACATTTTTATGTAAATACTAATATTGATTCCAAATTTGGTTTCAACTATTGTATAAGTTCTGGTAGAGGGAAACCCAGTTGGTTTTCTTTAGAAAATTATTCTGAATACAGTAAAAAAAAATGTTTTGATAACTGTACATCTTATGGTATGAAAAATAAACAAACCTTTTAAAAAGTTACTTTCACTGTGGGAGAAACTTCTCGAGCTGGATTCTTTTTGCAACACTTCGTAGGCAGACTATAGCTGGATTTTGGGAGGGGAGTGTCTTGAGCTGGTGAATTCTGTCTTTTCTTTCTTTCAGACTGTTTCTGAACTGACAGATTCTCTCCTATTTATCATGTTAAGGCCATAGTTCCAACTCTTCTTCAGCCTTTCTGTCTGCCTCTCCCTCAGCAGCCTTTCCCCCTACTGGTCCACTGCTTTCTCTTTCTGCCCAAACATCTGCTGTCCCCAAAATTCAGATGTTTTTGCACCATTGAAAATGTTCAGATTTGTTACTGATACTTTTTTATTTGATGCACTGCTTCTTAGATCTAGACAGACACAGCGATAAGTGCTTCCATCCTGTCAGGTTGGTGCTTCTCATATGAGCATATCTGTATGTTACAACACCCTGAAGAGCCTTCTCCAGCTGTTTGAACACTACAAACAAGACTTTTCTTTTCATGCTTTTCAAGCTGTGCCAGAAATCTCACAAGAGTGGCTGTAATTGTAATACCTTTTGGATCAGTTATAGAGACACAAGATTGAACTTAAACATGAATTGAAACCAAACCTTGTGAGCATTGCCCATAACCACCTTCCCCTAAAACCTGTCTTCTCTACTGAGCTACAACAATATGCATACATTTTTTAAAAGTGGGAGTAGTTAACTATTGGAACAGCTTCTCAAGACTCATGGTGGAGTTTTCATCACTGACAATTTTTAAATCAAGATTGGATTTCTTTTAAAATCATTTTTCAGGGGAAGTTCTGAGGCCTGTGTTGTATAAGAGTTCAGACTAGATAATCACAATGGTCCCATCTGGCACTGGAATATGAATCTATTTGCTACATCACCTTCTGAGTCCCATACAAACAAACTACCTTCATTCCTGCTTTTTACCACTATGCGTTCCTTTTGCGTGAACAAGCAACACCATTGTCCGTTTTTCAAAGGAGCAATGTTATCTAGTTACAGTTCAAAATATCGAACCTGTAAGGCATGTGAAATGTTCCCAGACAAGGTATGCTGACTTAGACATATGGGCAGCACTGTCTTACTGGAATGTCAGATCGTTTAGTTGTTTAGCAGTGGTTAGTTTTTCCACCTTCCGGTGGCTGGAATATCAATGAAATCTTTTGTAACAAAACCATTGAGATTGGAGCTTTGTCACAAATCTACGCATTTTTCTTCATTTAGATGATTCTATAAGCCATTAGACTAGGTTGCCAGCATGTAAAAGCTTGTTCCATGGCCATGTTCATGTGAAGAAGGCAACAAGAAGCCAATTTGAATCCCCTTATTAACTTAAACTCCAAGAAAAGAAACTGAACGATGTTTTAAATGACAGTTCTCCTGAAATGAGACCATTTATGACTACAGCACTTATCTTTCAAGTTGTTCAGTTTGTTTTTTTCCTCCGGAGAGAATTTATTTTCATAGTTACTGCCTAACAATTATTTCTTTATTAGTGAACAAATGTCATTAACTATGTTATCGTAATGATAGAGGCTTTAAGGTCTTGATTTGTGTCTCCCAGTCATCTAGCAAAATAACTGTGAACTTGCATGACAGTTGTTTTTTAAGATAGACTTCACCCTAAATAAATGTATCCAGATGATTGGCAGGGCAGACTAGGGAGATCAGTGTAGGTGTTCCTCTCTGCTCTCTCCTCATAAGTGGCCTTTATACATCTAATCAGACCAGAATTGAGCTGGACAGTATGATAGGATTCATTTTCAGTATTTCTGTTGAGAAATCTTTCATTTCAAGCCCTCATATTTTCATTTGCTGTCTAAGTGCCTCTATAGTATGTTATTCCATCATACACCCTTGACCACAAAGTTTCCAGAGTGGCAAATTGTAAATCACTCTGCAGCCAGTGAGAGTGTTGTTTCTCAGCATAGCTATGGGACACATCGAAAACACAAAGCAAATGCAGATTGCAACCCTCTGTCCTTCACTGAACGTGAAATAACAAATCAGAGAGTTTACACTATGTGGGAGACATCTGCCTCAGCATTAAATCAGTGATTCTTTACTGCACGTTTATTACTCTGTAAAGTATGAAAAAAGGGCCACCGAGATGGAACTAACAGTTGTGAGAATTTTCAAATGGGTAGAAGCTGACCATTCTTAGAGGGTTAGGAATTAAAGGCTGTGTCAGAGAATTGGGTTGGTAATTTTCTCTAGATTGTCATTCAATTTTTGAATTTTTATTCATGACTTTTTGGGTTTAACCTCAAATAGTCAACCACAAGCTCCTCATTCAGTCTGCAAAGTTAGATAGTGTGCTTTATTGTGTATTGTTGGAAAGAAAACTCTCCTTAGACTTTGAAAAGCAGTTTTTATATAAGACCTTAAGTGTTGTGATCTTTTGGAAATTCTTAATCAACCTTTTCCCCAGGTTCTTCTCCTAGTAGAAAGATAAAAGTTGAGTTTGTACAAATGTCCTGCTCTCACTTGATAACAGAAGTGATTTATGTTTGTTTGGAAAGCTGTTGAATTACCAATGTGTGCAAATAAGCAGTGTTGGGAATGAAATCAATGGAAGTCCAAAAGCAAAATACCACCCCACTGAAAAAACCATTTTCCCCTTATTTAGAAACACTTCTGTAACCTGTTCCTGTCTCTCTGAAACAGCAGTAGATCAATGTGCACTATGGGAATTTTAGTGCACAGTAACATGGTGCACACAGAAACGTACAGTATGTCTACCTGCTGCCGTGAGACTCAGATCCTGGGTCTACAGACTTGGGCTCATGCTATGATGCTGAAAGCAGCCGTTTTGTGGCTCAGGCTAGAGCATGAGCTCTGAAGCTTGCCCCGCGTCTTGAGCTGCACAGTCTATCTGAGCCGCAATGTCCACACAGCTGTTCTTAGCACTGTAGTGCAAACTTGAGTCTGTAGCCCAGGGGTAGGCAACCCCCGGCACGTGTGCCAGCAGCGGCACACAAGCCCATTCGGAGCGGCACTCGGCATCCTCTGTGGCGCCACAGAAATTGCCACTCCTGCCACCAAAGGACACTCCAAGTGGCTTCTTTCTGGGGCAGCTGCAGTGCGGAGGTCCCTGCCATGTCCATGCCCCAAGCACACCGTGTAAAGAAGCCGCCTAGAGCGGCTCCTCTCTGTGGTGTGTCACTGCCAAAAGGAGTCACTCCAGGCAACTTCTTTCCATAGCATGCCTGGGGATAGGGGTCCCTAGGCACACTGCTGAGAGGATCCACTCCAGATGGCTTCTCTCCACGTGTGGGCCGTCGGCATCAGCTGAGGGTCGAGGAGGAGGAGCCGGCACAGAGGTTGGGAAAGGTTGCCAACCCCTGCTGTAGACCAAGCTCTGAAAATCATTGTCATGCGTTTTAAAATGCTGTGTAGACGTACCATAAGTGCACGATGGCAGGCTCTGTAGATTTACACCCCAGCGTACCATGCACTAAGACTTTATATAGACGAACCCCATACGCTTAGTGCACAGTATCATGCTGTCCCAACTACATAATTAATATCACCAGTCAAAATGTTTCTACTTTTTTTTTTTAATATTTAATTTCATCCAATCCGAACTGTTTCATGAAGCCTGTTCAGCTTCAGTAGCATTTTAAATTATTCCAGAGACACACACTGAAACAAATTTTTTCGTTTTGAACAAAAGATTTTGTTTTGGCTTGCATTTTGAAAACTGAAATGAAACAAAACTGAAAATTACAATTAGAAACAAAGCGCACTAGCTCGGATGACAAACCTCCTGAAAAATGGCTTCGATAGTATCCAGTTCAGTGGATTCATTTAGGGATATAGCTGGGAAAGGCAGTGAAAATGTACTTATTCTGAAAATAACAAAGAATACGGGAGAGCAGTTTTGCCTTCCCAGAGCTAAGACCTGCCCTGACACAAGACCCATGTAATGCTAGTTGATTTATGCAGTTGCCAACAGGTAAATTGATGGCTGATTTTGGTCTTTATTATTTGGGTGGCTATCTTAGTTGTGCTGTCGCTGTGTTGTGAAACAGAGCTTGGAGTTTGGTACAGAATAGAAGCATCTGTTGACAGTACCTCATTTACCTCTAGGTATTTATTCATTCTATGTTGTTGTCTTCTTTAGGTGATGCAGTTCTGCTGAGGTTCTGAATGTTTGTTGTATAGGCTCCTATTCAGCAAACCATTTAAATATCTTCATAAGTCCTGCAAAAATTAAAAAAAAAAAGGGGGGGGGGCAGAACATTGGCGATTTAGGCCCTAGGAAGAAGCGCTTCAATCAGGTAGCTACACCAGTGCCAAAAAACCCCAGTAGAGATAAGGCATTAGAGCCCAGTGACACTTCCACAAAATCACAGGGAGTTTTGCTGTTGATGTTAATGGAAACAGGAAGACAACAGAGTCCTGTGGCACTTTTAAAGACTAACAGATTTATTTATCGCATGAGCTTTCGATAATAAATCTGTTAGTCTTTAAAAGTGCCACAGGACTCTGTTGTCTTTCTACAATAGACTAACACGGCTACCCCTTTGGAATTTGGAAACAGGAAGTGAGGCTAAAGCCTGTCGGTAGTTTGCAACAAAAGAGAATCTGGGTGCGAATGTGACTTTATTTATTTATTTATTTATTTATTTTAAAAATCCATCTCACTGTGGTGGTTCGTTTTAACTTTATTTGCTTGGATTATATCACACAATGAATTTCTCTCGCTTTTTTTAAAGGCTGTTTTATGAAAGGATCAAACAAACGTAAAGTAGAATCCCTAAAGATACGCTGCAAAATAATTAGGACAGTAAAAAGGAAAAAATAATCACTGAGCTAATCAGTAACGAAAGCTCTAAAATGTGAGTCTTACATTCATAGAAAACTTCCCCTATTGCTGCTGACTCATCTTTCACACTTGCATCTCAAGATGTGTCTATATTATACCTGCAGCAGCGAGGCACCCAGCATGGGGTCGACTGGCTTGAGCTAGCCGGGCTTGAACTTACACTCTAAAAATAGGGGTGTAGAAGCCTATGTGTCATCCTAGGTTTTAGAGCCCATGTTCCAGCCAGACTGCAAGTTCAAAGTGCTGTCTACATAGCTGTTTTTAGGCCACTAATGTGAGCCTGGCTGGCTCAAGTCTGTCAACCTGAGCTGGGAGATTTATCGCTGCAGGCTGTGTAGACATGCCCTCAGGTGCGTACTCAGTTTTTACTCAGGCTTGGGGTGAATCATAAACTGAGGATTTGTCTCTTTATAAATAAGTCTGTGGAGTCAAAATAGAGTACAAAGCCATGGAACTGGTTCAACAAACTGTTATGTCAGATGCTACACAGAATAGTCCAGTTGTTAGCCATTTTGTGCACAAAGGAAAAGCTCAAGCTACAATAAATCTCTCTTGGCCTCTGAAAATACACAAGTATCTATACTGTAAACTGTTTTAAAGACTCCCCAACTGCTTCCACCTTATAGCAGCCTAGATATGATCTTTTACATTTCACCTACTAAGTAAACTTTTAAAAAGCCTGACCGTCTTTCGTCCCATGTAATCTGATCTACCTATCACCATCAAGGGACATCTGGGATTCATCTTATCTTTTCCACTGGCTTGTTGATTAATAGAAAGTGTTTTGAATGGGATTCAAATATGGCAGAAGTCCACGGACCTCATGAATTACAATAGGGGCAAATAAGAGGTCAGGTTAAAAAAAATGATTTTTTGGAATGGAGGGAGTGAATGAACCCTTAATAATGCAGTCAGGATTAGGTGCTTATGTGATGAGGATGAAACCTCTGTGTTTATTTTAATACACCCAAGGGAATTTCTGACAGTCTTTACAGTGAAGTCTGTTTTTGCGGGATGGAGACAATTTTAACATGACAGGATGAACTGAGTCAGGATGAACTGAGTTTAGAGACATCTTGCACTGACTCTGTTGGTGAGAAATATTCCGCAAACTTTTAAAAGTCATAAAACAGCCTTCTACACCTCGCTGAATGATTCTAGGCAAAGTTAATTTAGGAACAGATGCCTTTTTTACCCACTAGATGTTTGCTTGCCCTGAAAAGCCTTAGTGAGGCGGTGGGGAGAACAATTGAAAAAAGATTTAATTTGAAAAAGTCTTTCCATCCTATTCAGTGCTTTCTGATTCTCCAGAGAGCAGAAAGGTCTTTATGAACTATATCTATATAAGACCAAAGACATCATTCTTTTTAAAAAGAAAAAATTAAAATTTGAATGTAGTGCTGTGCTAATGTAACTCCCATCTCAGGATCAGTCAACTTGTCAGGCTATTCTTCCAGTACTAGCTCCTTAGCTGGTATAAAACAGAGTAATTCTGTAGGGTACAATAGAGCTATGCTAGTTTGCACTAGAGCAGTGGTTCTCAACTGGTGGTATGCATAAGTACTTTAGGTGGGACACAGGGCTTTCACTGGTAAAGCTGAAATATTAAAAATTGTTTAGAAGTAAATCACATTTTACGGCTTGGAAAAAACATGGCAAAATATCATGACTTCGTTTTGCCTGCTCATTCCACAGCTACAGTACCAATTTTTAGGATGTAAGCTCTTTGGGGCAGGATCTATACTCTGTTTTTTATTATATGATGCCCAGCCCAATGTGGTTCTGGTCACTAGCACACTACAAGCAATAATAATAATTAAAGGGGGGGAGGGTACCACAGATATGAGGGGGGAAAAGACAAGGAGCCAAAATCTCTACTGATTATTACTCCATGGGTAGATCCCTGCACGGATACAAATATGTGGATCCGTATCTGCAAGAAATGGGTCTGCGGATATCCGCGTTGTATCCGTGGATGTGGATATCCGCGGATATCTGCGTATTTACAGGTCTCTAGCCCTGTACAGATAAAAATATGTGGATCCCTATCCGATCTGCATCTGAAAAAAATGGTCTGCGGATATTCGCATTGTATCTGTGGATGCGGATATCCGTGGATATAATGCGGATATCCACGGATTTGCAGGGCTCAATCCATGGGTCCTCATAATGGCCAATATGATGGAAGATAGAATTTGGGCTGTTAATAAAAGTGAGTGTGGGTGTGTACATGTTCTTACTTGTGTGCGTACACATGGTAGTAAAATTCATCCCAAGCCTGATACAGAGGCTCAAAGAAAACCTGCAAATATGTTAAGCTCCAGGCTTAGGGCATTAGTGAGAAAGAAGTGATGTATGTACCTTGTACCGCCCCTCTGCACAGCAGGGTCAAATTCTCACCCCCTTTGGCGTGTGTACCAGCGTACAGATGCTTGTGTGGATACTTACATTCTAGCTTCAAGTTTCCCATGAAAACTTTTTAAGCATGCGTTGTGGGCTGCTCTTTAAATCTATTGTTTTATTTTGATCATGGAAATCAAAGACTGGAAGTCACTAACATTTGGTCTTGGTCACCTGCAGTGTCCTGAGAGCTTTCTACGTGGATGCTGCACTTTTATGGTTTTGATTTAAAAATAAAACCCAAACAAACGAATGCAGAATTGAGACATGTGCAAAGCGGGATTATGAACTCTCTGTGTTGTGCACTTTATTGAGCCTTTTGTCTTTATAAAAATAAAGCTGTACAAGCCAGGAAGTTTGGAAGGCAGAGCCAAGCTAGAACCAAACAAGAGCTCTAGCTTGGCTCTGTGAACAACAGCATAAGCCAAGCTATTAGACCGGACTATACACTTATAAACAGGAAAATTCAGAGAGGGATTTCTACACTAAGGTTTCCAGGGCAAGAAGAGAGGTCACAGATTGCCCCTTCCTCAGTTAGTGAACACACAGCTACACCGATTGCCTTGTTCACCTTTGAATATGAATTTACTCTCTTCTCTCTGTGTAATGGATGTCCAAACTTTGCCCCATGCTGGCCTGCACTGGCTACTTGCCAGTAGCAGAGGAGGGGCACAATTAACTTGTTTATAATTTTACACAGTTTTTTTAAAATGAAAAAATAAATGCATCCACACATAAAGTTGATATTCTTGTATTCTACCATCACAGAATAGCAGAAGTTTTGTGTTGTCTGAGTTTTGCAGCAGTAAAACCCTGCTGCTGACCAATCTTGTCCTCAGTGCATACACATACAGGGACAGTGACTGAGGCTCATCTTAGAACTCTGATGTACATTACTGTAGATATTGGGGTGGCCACAGTCCTTTTTCCCACCACTCCTCTGACAGTCATACATTTGTGCCATTAGCTGTGTTATGCTGTGAGGGACACTATTATTTCACTCTCTAAACACAGGAGACTTCCACCCCCTCCCAGTATCAGAATAGTATATGGGAGATCCCGGCTCAAATCACTGCTCAGCCTAATTCCTAATTCCAGGTTATTGAGTCAGTCTCTCTTTCTGTCCCAGTGGATATTTAATTATTTATACAAAGTAGAATAGCTCCAGCAGGAGAGATTGAAGCTGTTTTGAAGAAGGCAGAGCAAGATCTTGAATCTGAATCTCCCACATGCCAGGTTAGTGCTGTGGCTTTTTTCACTTATTTTTAACATAGTTTTTAAAAGATTGAGTTTTAGTTCCAAAGTGCAACAAAAACAAATGTTGAAAAATCATTTTTTTGTGCCAAACAGAATATTTGTTTTCCACAGAGCCCAAGTGTGCTGATAGAAAGTGTCTCCCATTTTGCTCACAACAGAAATCTGAAAGCTTGCTTAGTAAGAAATACTACTTAGAAAAGTTCCAAAGGGGTAGCCGTGTTAGTCTATTGCAGAAAAACAATAGAGTTGTGTGGCACTTTTAAAGACAAACCGTTTATTTATCACATGAGCTTCTCCCACGAAAACTCATGCGAAAAATAAATCTGTTAGTCTTTAAAAGTGCCACAGGACTCTGTTGTTTTACTACTTAGAAACTGATCAATAAAAGCCATCAGGTTTTTAAGTTTTAAAAGTCACCTGCAGGACTCTCAATGACAGTACTGAACAATGTAGCAATTGGAGTTGCTCAAAAATATCAAGAAGGAGTTAACAAATGGAATTGCACGGGACATATTGTAAATAGCCGGCACAACAGAAACCAGGAATGATGGCATAAAACTGAGAACACGTTTTTGCTAACTAGTAGGAAAGCCTTTCTGTGCATGAAGCGGTCAAGAAAGATGTTGAAATCTCCATCACAGGAAAGGTTTACTTCAAGGCAAGACTAGATATGTAGGATACTGGAGAATTTTGTGTATACTATAGAATCATTGTAGTTAGAAATGGGAAAAGTCTGTTGAATCAAGTCTGATCCATTTCCATACTCCTCCATAAATAAAAGAGAGAACCTCCAAATAAAGGACAGATCAGATATTACCCTGCACCAGCACTTAACCAAATAGCAAGATGAATAGCTTTTGCTTCAGAAACAGGATAACTAGGGAGGACTCAAAGCACTAAAATCCTAATGGGACAGCATTACAAACTCTCTATTTTATCACAGTTGTTATAATATTTAGTGTTTTTTGTAACCCCAGAGCCTGAAATCATGTGATTATACAAGACTCTCAGCTTCCATTTAATAAAAAAAGAAGGTTTTAGCCCCTGTGGTTGCAGAGAAAAGCTTAAAGATGTGGACCTTAAGGGATCAAAGGCCAGAAGGTAAATAGAAAAAATCCAAATTTATTATTTTTTGAAATCTCCTGATTTTTAAGTTAATCTCATGATTTCTTAGTACTGAACTCAATAATTTTGAATGCTAAAGTGATAGTGATGAACATCTCTGTCTATGGCAACATCCAATTCTCATCTCAGAGAGAGCAGTTCAGAAAAGATCTGTATTCACCAATAAGTTGAATCTGTCCTGGGTGGTCGGACTAGTCAGCAGTCCTTATCCCAGAATTTATTGCAAATTGCAGCATTTGTGTCTGTACCCGAAATGTTTTAGAAACCTTCCCAGAATGCTTAACAAAGGGTTTTGTTTTTAACATTTGTACAGCAAAACCTAAAAAGTTGCTGATTCTGGGAATTGTAAAATCTGTGCCGGTATTAGTTAGGTTGAAGTAATACAAATATACATAGCATTTTTCTGGCTCTTGTTGCTTCCCTGACTGATTTAGGTCACTTTGGGGGGGGGGGGGGAAGCTGAAGAATGCTTAAACAAACACTTTGAACCAAGTAAATTGTGTGTGTGGGGGGGGAGGTTAAAGGAAAAGTTAGCTAAAGGTTCGTGTGTGTAGTTTTAAAGTGAAAAAGAATGTTTCATGAATGACAAATTTTATGGGTAGGACAAGCAAATGTCTCTCTTACGCTGAAACGTATTTCCCAATGGCCTTGATGTTTCTCAGTAATCCCTGAATGCATAGTAGTGTGCACATAAAATGGCATGTCCAGTGTGTTTTCGAACATGAAAAACTCCTACATCTTAATGTGTACCTTGCCGTTCAGTGTGACCAGCTATGCAACTTTTTACAAGAATGTAATTAGCCCCTTGAGCTGACCTCTTTTTCTACCTACCTTTTCTCCTCTTCAGGACTGCCCTCCAGAAGCAGGTGATTTTCGGGCCCAGCAATGTTCTGCTCATAACGACGTCAAGTACCAGGGACAGTTTTATGAATGGCTTCCTGTCTCTAATGATCCTGACAACCCGTGTTCACTGAAGTGCCAAGCCAAGGGGACAACCCTGGTGGTGGAATTGGCTCCGAAGGTTCTTGATGGCACGCGATGCTACACTGAGTCATTGGATATGTGCATTAGCGGCTTGTGCCAAGTAAGCAGAGAGTTCTTATTCTAGCATATATTGTAATTCTTCCCCTGAATATCTGAATGTCACTCACTCTTCCTGTCTCCTCCTCCTCCTCCATTCCCTCTTCAGGTGCACAGCTGTAGGTTTTTCTTTGCATAGATTTTGTCTTTTATAATCATTTTAATATGCATTCTATAAAATACTATAGGAAGAGCTGGGCAGATTCAGGTAACAAAGGGGTTTTTCTCTCTTTTTTGGGATGATGGGGTGATTTTCCCTTCTTTTTACTTGGTGAAAGTGTTGTTGATGGTTCTTGCATTTTATATATTTAGCTATAACAGCTGATCCTATTGAAAAAAATACTCTAAAAAGGAACAATTTAATATTTAATTTTAATATTTTAGAACATCCCAAGATTTAAGAAATTACTATGCTTTTAAATATTACTATTCAGATTAGTCTGTCTACAAATCACAAATAATATAGTGATTTCAGTGGATGGAGCACTGAACTGGGAACTCAGCCACTGATTTGCTGAGTAACTCTGAGCCAAGTGCCTTAGTCTCTGTAGACTTCAGTTTCCCCATCTGTAAAATAGAGAAAATATTGTTAACCCTGCTCTGCAAAGTACCTTTAAATATTCAGGTGCAAAATGCTGCATGTAAGCTTTGATTTTTCAGGTGTCCTTAATGATTCTTTCATTGATTTTTTTTAATTGAATTTCTGATTTGTATAATTTCTTCCAGTGCACTGGGTTAGTACTGCCTTTTTTTTTTTTTTTTTTTTTTTTTTTTTTTTTTTTTTTTTTTTTTTGAGACTATATTTAACTTGTCACATTTAGGGCTATCTAGAGACTGGATGGAACTTAAACTCTAACCTGGGGGAGGTTCAGATTGAGCACTGAGCTCAGTTGATTTTGGCCCTATCTTTATTGTGTGACAGACTAGAGCTTTGGATCCAAACATTCTTGAACTTGATAGGACTCTAGATCCAGATCAAAACTTTAAGGTTCAACCCCATCTCTAATGCTACATGTCTTTGATATTTTGTTAGATTTCGGAGTGGATTTTCTGCTGTATTCTGTTTCTTGTCCTCCTCCCCCCTCACCACACCCACACCCACACACTTTCTTTTTGATTTTCTACTCTGACCCAGAATTTGTCATTATAGTTAGTGGGCACTTGAAACTAACTGACGCAGGGTATATAGTACAAACCTCACTTATTTGGTTGACCTCATTTGTGAACTGAAACTGGACTATGTCTCTTGGCTTCAGCTGAGGACATAAAAGTTTCTGAAGAATGAGTTTCGCATAACCAAGGAATCCCACTGCTGGTAGCTTTGCAGTTTATCCAAGAATGAGCCCAGGAACTTGGGTAGGGGAATGATTTTGTTAAAAGTGCTTTAGCTAAAGCAAGCTGGGAACTGGGAGCACAATGTTCTTTGCGTCAGGACCCCAGCTAAGTAACTCCTTGCCAGGCATGATCAGTTTGGGCCCACGCCTGACTAGTGTTTAGGTCCAAATGTAAGATGAACTTTTCTAAGAAAGACTTCCCCCAGGAACGGTACTCACAACCAACTCTCACCGCTAAAAGAAGCACATTTTCATTTGCATAGTCCTTATTTATTGTCAGAGTAATGGAAACTTACTGCACCATTTCTCCAGTGAACCCTGATATTACTTAACTTTCTATACTGCTTAGATACAAAAGTGGCAGGGGAGTCAGTATTTCTAAGATAGAAAGATGAGCCCTTTAGCGGCTGTCCTAAAGTATTTTAATACCAGCCTTAGCTGAGAAATGTTGGCTAGACTGATCTTTTCCTTAGCGGCATTTATCATGTATACCTGGAATAATTTTAAATTAACAAATAAAATGATCAACTCTTTTCCAAGATCTTGGTAATTATATTAACTATAAGTCTTACTGCTCCAAAATTTTCCCTATTATTTGTCACCTATAAAATACTGCATAATTTTTAACAAAGAAATTGCATGCCTTTGGATGAATTAACATTGAGATTTTGGGATTTTTTATACTTAAGGCAACATAGGTGTTCTGTGTATCTGAGCAATCTTATTTACCCTTTGTTTCTGATGAAGAATCACAATCTGAGTAATTATTTTTATCTATTTGCTATGATGAAAAAATGTAAGTGCCTCCTGAGAGCATGGGACACGGTTAGAGCTGTGGATGAGCAAAGGGAAAAGATTGTAGTACCCTTGTTAAAATTAGTTATAGGGGAGCCTTTTGGTCTGGAGATTGTATTTGCATAAACTCTCAGGTACATATATTGTGGGTGTATATAGATTCTAGGAGAGGAATAATAATCCCGTCAAGTTAATATTTTACATTAAGGCAGATCTAGCAATTGAGTTCAGTGGGTCTGATGTAAATCTGGGTTGGTAATCCATTGTTAAGGTTAAAGTTTATGGACCTGATTAACACCTCAGAACATAAAGTAACCCTCTGTTTATATCTCTGTGATGTCTTCACCTGAGATGTTGCTGCACTTGCGTGATTGGAGGCCCCATAAAAGACAGTTGCAAGCCTGTGGAGGTGTGAATTTGCTATGGCCACCTTCAAAGATCATGCCTGAAAATGTCCTTTGTGGTCCTTTATACGCCCCAAAGTGACAGCCTGTTTATGAATAGACTAGTTGCAAGGCCCAAAAACACTTTGTCACAGTCGGGACATCTGTGTCGGGAAGGTCGGGATATCTTTTCTAGATTATTCATTCTGAAATTGTCACAAAACCCATAAAAAGCAAAACGTTCCTTGCTGGCTTGCTTGTAGGTTTCCATTGACCTGGGGCACCATTTGACTGGCTCTATAATAAAGGAAGCTCTATGGCTTCTTGCAATATATTCTTCTGATTACACCACCCTAGCTTTTTTATACTCTGTAGCTGGCAGTAGAGCAGGAAATTAATCTTTTAAAGCTGGGGGGGAAAGTGGTTGCTGTATAATGCATGTAAACATCGCTATTAGGATTAATGAGTCTTAGGAACAATTGTGCATTGGTGGCCATGACATTGAGGTAGATATGAGCTTTTGTAGAAATGATACATTTTTTCCAGTGGATCCAACAATAAGCCATATGTCAGCTTTCCAGCTGAACTAGGTGACTGTTTCCTCTTGTATGTGACTGGGTCAATCTGTGGCATATTATGTGTCCACAATAAGTTCCCAAAGGTGGTCATGTCAGGAATAATAAAATAGCTTTTTTCTGTGTGATTCACTACCATTCCTTGAGTAGAATGTGATGTTTTCTCCTACCTCTAGCAAGTATGCATTTCTTAATTCTCTTCTCAAGATGCTCTATAGAGAATTTAAGGTATATTTTTCTGATTTTTTTTATCCCTTATTTTTTCATGTTGCTCAGACATTTAGATATCCCAATAACTGTCATATTTATGACAAATTTTGAAATAAGTAGTTAAGCTGACATCTTTGCTTCCATATGACCACCCACCAGTTTAGCATAAAATCAACACAGACTACTTTCTGTATCAAGAATAAGCAAAACTTAGCCTCATGTATTGTGTTATGGAGTTAGAAGCAGCTATGTCAGGAATCCTTGATTCATTAGGAGAATATTTAGATGTTATTGAAGAAATGGTTAAGTTATCTTTATTTACAAGGTGGGGGTGTGTGTGCAAGAAATGTTACATTTGTTTGTTGTTGCTGATTCAGTATTGCACATGATTCCTTTTGACTTTTCCTCCAGGATAACCTCGCTGTTTAGGGAGCCCTGCAAGATGCTCAGTATCTATTCTTTTTTTCAGATCCCTTTGATTACAATACGTGAGAATTTGGTAACACAGAAAGACCATATCCTACCTTTGGCTATGTCTACACTACAAAACGTATGTCGACTTTATTAAGTTGACTTAATAAGGTCGACTTTAAGTTGACTTAAAGTCGACCTTATTAAGTTGACTTAACAAAAGTCGACTTAACTTTTCTAGTATAGACATAGCCCCTTTTCGACCTTATTAAGTCGACTTAACACCTTAAATCGACTTAATAAGGTGGATTTAGGTGCTAATCCCCGTCCACATTGGCTTAAATTGACCTAATAAGGTCGACTTAAGCTTTAAGTCGACCTAAAACGAGGTGTTATTAGGTCAACTTAACTTTTCCTTAAGTCGACTTAAGGAAAGCCCAGTGTGGACGCGGAGTAGTTTAAGTCGACTTAAGCCTCCTTAAGTCGACTTAATTTGTAAGTGTAGACGCACCCTTTGTTCTGGTTTACTATACCCATTGAAGCCAGTGGGAGTTCCACATAAACTTTGGTGACCACATACATTCTTATAGGTAGAAGTAGTTTAAGAATCCTGCATTGGCAATTTTCCATAACTCTGTTTATTAATTGTGGATCTACGGCACTTCGTGCAACAGGTCCATTGATAGGAAAAGCAAATTCTAGTGGAAGGATAGAAAGAGTGTGGAGAATGTTGTAAATAGATTGTCCTTAATATTTAAAATACACTTCAGGTGGGTTTTCAAAAACATTCCGCACTGGCCTAATGTTGTTGGCACTTTTGCTATTGACTTGGCTGGAGCAATGTTTGCCTGACACTGCGTGCCTTTGAAAATCCAACCCTTCCTTGGTGTTGTTTTTAACCATTTTAAATCTCCTTTTTGATTTGGTTACCTGTACTATTTAGACTCCTTCTCTCTCCTTCAATCTTTTAGAAGCCTAGCTTGTATTTTAGAAGCTCTTTCTGGTCTCTATCTTCAACTCACTTTTCTGTCATAAAATCCAGATCTGAAATGCTGAGCAGTTCTTAGCTTAGGCCCCAATTTTGCAAACTGTATGTGACATATGTGTACTTTAACCTACATGAGTTCTTGAAATGAAGTCAGTGAAACTGTTTGTGTGAAGAATGTGCATAAGTTTTGTGTGTGTATAGGATCAGCATTGTAGTTTTTATAATAGAAAGTGTCTGGAGGACTACAGACTTGCTGAAAGGGGAGCCTTGGCATGCTGAAGGGATGGAAGCAATTTAAAACTCATCCTTCTCTTTTTTAACTTCAGCCCTTCCTATTTTAAGGCTCTATAGATTTGGACTTTATGATGAAGATGATTTTTTCCCTCCAAAACACTGATAGAAACTCTCCTTTCAGTATCTTAAGTTATTGAAAGGTCCATCCTGATTTCCTGATGTCACGGGCCACATTTTTATTTCAGTTCCACCATTGATTAATAATTACACCAGTGTAACAAATGTCAGAAACCAAGTTCCAAAGGGGTAGCTATGTTAGTCTAGTTCAGCAAAACAAAAGAGGAGCCTTGTGGCACTTTAAAGACTAACACATTTATTTTTTGCCACTCCACTCTGGCATCGGATGAAGTGGGACTTTTCCCACGAAAGCTCATACAGAAAATACATTTGTTAGTTTTTACTCCACTCTGTCATCTGATGAAGTGAATCAGAAACCAGCTCACTGTGTGCAGATATCATTGATGTCTTCCCATCTCTGATTCAGAAACCACCTGTAGCACTTTGCTTGTGAGCTGATGGAGAAATGAAGTCACTAATTGCTTTGAGAAAGAGTAACTTTAGCTGGAGTCATAATACCTGGGTAGCTTTCCATTTTCACACTGCGTCAAAGGATCAGGATCTGGCAATAGAAATGCATAAGCCATAAGAAAGTAAACTGATATGAAAGGGCAGCTTAGCATTGATCTTTTTATTTAAAAAAAGAATATTATGCCCGACAAAAAAAATTTTTTTAAATGGGAATTTGGATACAAGTGGAGAATTCTGCTTTGACTGCTGAATGGTTAAGTTGTATAACAGGGCTCTTTGTTCTTTCATTCTGTCTTTCTTATATTATATCTTATTACACTTATTTGAAATCAAGGTTGTCGTTTTTCATCATACTTCAGTCATCGTCAGCAGCAGCAGCAACAGAGAAAGAAAGAGTCAACTACACTGAGCAGTTGTTAAAGCTCTTATATTGTGATTCTGTTTTATGCAGCTCACACCTCACGTGAAAGCAGACTTAAAGGGACATACCATGAGCTCACAATCTATTTGGTTATATTTTTTAAAAGTGAGTTTAAAGTGGTTTAAGGTCTTACACCTGCCCATGAGTCCTACCTGTCCAATCTTTGTGGTTTTACAAATGTATTTTCCTGCATTTTAAAATGTTTTTCTTTCCCTTGTTGGTGCGTGCAAGATCCATGCGAAGGGGGTGAAGTGTGCGTATCCATGTAGGCAGACATCTCCCCGTTGGCTAAATGTCTGAAGAGGTGCAAGCATGTAAAGCACCTTGTCAGAAGTCTGTTAGCTGTAAACGGATGCATCTGAAATACAGTGTAAACTCACTTGCCAAAACATTGACCACATGAAGAATTGCAACATTTTAGTACCCTGCCTTTTTTGGAGAGTCACTAATGTACATACAGAGATGCAGATCTGAGGAGACATATGTTTTGGTTATGGAAGAATGCGAGTAGATAGGTGCAGACACAAGCAGGCAGAAAACAGCTGCTTAATTTTATAAAATACCATAGTGAATCAAGATACATGAGGCCAAGCTCTGCCTTCACTGTTACACTGTTATGAATCTAGAACAGTTGCACTCTAATCTATGATTTTGTTGCCATTGATAAATCCCTTCTTGATGCTAACAGTCTTGCCTGTTGTTCAAGTCAATACAATTACTCCACATTTACCCAGGTGTATCTACGGGCAGAATTTGATTCATAATGTAGACCTGAGATCTGAATTAAACCCCATGTTCAAATAGCTGCCTACTTCCAGCCAGAGGCTTGTGGGAGATTTAGATTTGTTTCTTCTCCTGTCAGTAATTGCCTCCTTTCGTGCTGCTCGGGTAAGAGTGCTACACTCCTGCAGATCCTTTCTATCAGTGAATCTGTCGTCAGCATGTTCTGTTTCTCCTGAAACACAGGATCAAGAGGTAACCTAGAGTCCTTTGGGGAACACTGACCATGGAACACAGAGGGAATCTAGAATCATTTGGGGAACTCTGTCTATGGAACGCAGAGGGAGCCTAGAATCATTCAGGGAACACTGACCATGGAACATGGAGGGAACCTGGAGTCAGTTGGGGAACCCTGTCCACGGAACACTCTTGTGACTGGCATTCATTTCACGCTATGGACTACCCATTGTGCAAGTGAGGGAGAGGAAATGATTAGTGGAACAGCACATAAGAGCCTCTGAGAGATAGTGGTGGAGGGTGAAGATGAGTTGTTAGGCCAGCAGAAGATCAGAACAGGCTAATAAGAAATTAGGTCTGGCATATGAGGCACAATGTTTCATATGTAAGATGCTCTGGCTTCAGGCAGAAGTTTGTGTAGTCCATAGTTTGTGAGCAGGGACTCTGCAAGATTCCCATCAAACTCTGCCAATGTACCTCAGTTCTGTTTTTCAACACAATTGATTGCTCCAGTCCTGGACTTCATAGCTACTAATCTGTCATGCTGAATTGGGCTACGTTATGTGTAATGCTCTGTCGTATGCACAAACCAGACCCGCCTGTATTCATGAAATTGTGACCTAAGCTAGGATTGCTTTCTGTTCTGCCCAATGTCTCTATTGTCTGTTCCCACTGGCAATTGTTCTTATTTTTTGTGGGAGGGGTTTAGAACATTAAAAAAAAATCCATATACTACATGACATTCTCAGAAATAGTTAATCCACTTTCGGTGTTAAATATTCGTCAGTAGTATTAAACAGGTATTAATGGAACAACTAATAAACATTAAAATAAGGGAAGATTTAGTGCAGTTACACTCTGAAGTGATTTTCTGAACCAAATAGAGGAAAAGTATTTTACTCACAGTGCTCAAAAGAGCACTCAGAATTCAGCTAGTCTGTAAAATAAGATTAGTCCAATCCACAATCGGGCATCAGGTGCATTGGGCTCGAATACATTGTTGGAGATGTCAAGCGGGCAATCCTATCCTGTCAATTTGCTCACAGAATACATCTTATTTGACATCAAATATTATTATCAATTATTAAATAATATTGATATTCTTTCCTTATTTCATCGCAATTAAGAATTTCTCACAGTTGAAGAAGCATATAAAACTACCAGTCTTAGGTTTAGAAAAGTTATTATATTATTATCTAGATAATGAAATCCAGATCCACCAATATTAAAGATTCATTTCAGTAGATGGGAGAAATGGCTTCCCTTCAGATGATACATTGATTGAATGATAACGTGGTAAGGTTTGGGATGATATAGGTAGTATTTAAAAAACAAAAAACCCCACCAGAATGCACGAAGAATAAATACCGTTGTCTGTAATTGTGTACTGAAAGTTCCAGACTTTTTTCTTTTCTACTTCCTCCCTTCATTCTCTTTCTCTTGTTCTGTAGTATCACTCATTTCAAGGAGTTCTTTTTGTATGTAAGTGTATTGTTCATCAGTGTGGGGGGTTTTTTCCCCCTCTTTGGTTGTTATTACCCCTGCAAAATCATGACTTTGATTGTAGCAAATATTCCTATATGTTATATGGCTCAGTAATGTGCTGTTACACAGTTATCACCATTACTTTATGTCCCGATATGGCAGGTGTCCATATACCTTATTATTAAATGCAGCATATTCCCTATTCATGACCACTAAGTGGGACTGAAGTTTCTGTGTAAGTGAGATGTGAGATTGCTGTACTTGGGCTGTTGCTTTTAATTTCCCCTGGCATGAGAGGATGGAGTAGAACAATTATCACAGGTCCTTTGATGGTGAACTGGGCACAAACACACTCTGGTTAATTATCTACTAATGGGCAGTGTTTGGGCTGCTGTCAATGTCTATTCATTACCCCATGCCAGCTGCTATGGTTAATACTTTTTCTTTCTTTTCTCAAGGCAATGACAGAAGTAGTGCAGAAGCCAGACTAAAATGAAAGAAAGCATTGAAAACAAAGCATAGTTAGTTAAATGTTGCAGAGATTTCAGTCTCCCCTGTAATTCAGCTGCCATGGCTCCTTTTCTGCTAATTTAATTTATCCTCTTAAATGGAAACTGACATTTGTAATGCACCCATTACTATAGTTACTAGGTACCAGGGTAGCTACAATCCCAAATAATTAGAAGGCATTATTGATGGGATCTGTCCTTAATCTGTTTTGTCTTGGCATAATATCGTCTTGTGCTGATCAGGATAGCTTCACGATCGTTGAAAGATGTGCTAGGCTCCTGGACCTGTATCTTCAGAAAGTTACGGGCTATTTTGAGTGCCTTGATTTTTAGTTGCCAACTTGAGACATCTGAACGGGGCCTCAGCACCCATCCTCTGAAAATCCGGTCCTTCTTGGTATCTCAGCTCAGCCACCTGAAAATTGAGGCACCCAGAATCACTAGTTGTGTTTTGAATGTTTAAGTTATGTCTGTACTGGAAGCCTGCGGAGTGATTCCCACGTTGAGATGTACTCACATTAGCACTCATCAAGCTAGTGTGCTAAAAACAGAGTGTAACTGCAGTGGCATGGGCAGCGGAAGGGACTTGCTGCCTCAAATATGTACCTAGCATCTGACAGGTGTGCCCGCGGCGTAGCTAAGCTGTCTTGTCCATCATAGTGCCACGGCTACATTCTATTTGTAGTGTACTAGCTGACTGAGAGCTAGCCTGAGTACATCTCCAGCTTGGAGATTAGATATATCCTCAGACCAGTATTCGCCATGTTGCATTTGTCCAAATTTACAGACCTTTTGTGTGTATCATTCTGCCATGGGCAAATAGCCTTTTCTCAGTGCGATGCGGTTCCAGCATAGTTCCTAAGAAGCGGGGCTGAAGTCACCATGTGCGATTTAGAGAGCCAGGGCCATACTAGCTATCATGGTGTCAGCTACCAACACTCATATGGTGTGAGTGGGCAGGAGAAAAGGAGCTTTAGAAAGCTGAGAGATGTGCTGGCCCTGCTATGTAGAAAAATCTGAGTTTGAGTCTTTAGTCTGTTCCTTTCTCCCCAGGTCCTGAGTTTAGATCTCCCCATTCTGAGCCACTCAGCAGCAGCAATGTGTTCATGTCACTCAGTAGAATGAGTACTTTGTCTGGCTCCGAAGTAAGTGCTCTGTCTGCTGAGAGGTACAGCACTGAAGAGTTCTGGAGAGGGAGATGTGTCAACCCTTCCTGCACTGGAGGGAAAGACATTGCCATGTTGGGTGTTGTGAGGATTCTTGGAGAACTATCTCCCCAGAAAAAAGAATTGGGAGATGCCTAAAAAGTGTTGGCTCCAAGTGAGATCTGTTCTCTCAGGTTAATGATTTAGTTCGGAAAGTTTCTGTCATCTTCTCTTGAGCTGGAAGAAGGAGCTCTGATTATTTTCCTCAGATGGTAACTTTTCTTATTTGTAAGCAAGGTCTGAGTGGCCCTCCCCTGCTCAGCCAGCTGAAGTGGGAGGAAGGGGGGACACTTTATCTGCATGGGCTCTGCATTTGCATGAATACACTTAGGTGCTCAGCATGATTGCACTGTATCTGCATAAGCACACCTAGGTGCTGAGCATGATGGGAAATGGTCAGTCTGGCTGGTGTTGGGTTACAAAATCATTTTAGTGTTCATTGCCGGGGCAATGAAACGTTGTCCCCCTATTGTATAAATAAATGGCAGCAGAACTGTGCATAGCCTGTTCTGATGAAAGATTTGCTCTCATCTGAACAGAATTCAACAAAGGAGGCATTCGGATGCTAAAGGCTATAAAATCAGCAGGGAGGGGACAGGGTCTTTCTACTGAGGCTGCACCAGCCCTGGTTTAAGGGCTGCCCTCAGGTGTGGATTGACCATCTCCTCCCACTGTTAAAAGGTAGAACTATTTTGGAATCTTTTTGTTTTGTTAAAGAGCAGGGACAGTGCTCCTGTGTCAGCAGGGACTTTCCCATGAACTGAGTGAGGGCTGATAGATGAAATTCACTAGAACTCATGTTGCTGGGAAATCTCAAGGGAGTCAGCAGTGGAGAGGGCCCACAGGTGGCAGGAGCCGAGGGTTGAGGCCAGCAGAGGGTGGGAGCCAGCAGCGGGGACCAGTCGAGCCCGTATCTGGCAGGTGGTGGGAGCTAGCAGAGGGGACTGGCTGAGCTCCACAACTGAGGGGTGAACAGTGCAACTACAATGGTCAATATGGCAAGGGAAGGTAAGAAGGGAGAGGCAAAGGACATGCCCCATGTACTCTGGGGTAGGGTGGGTTCTGCGTATTATGTTCATGAATTCTGTTTGCATTGTTTTCCTAAACCAGTTCTGTGTTACTTTCTTCCTTTTTTCGAAAGGTTTACTTTTTTCACTCAGAGTCTGTGCTTGCGAGAGGGAAATATTGCCTTTTGGGGCCGCCCAGGGGTTAGTGTGTGATTTCCCAGGTGAGTGCATGCAGGCTTGAGCCGGTTTGGTGTGGTATTGACAGGAACCCCTAGATACAGAACCCAGCCCTTACTGCCACTGACTCTTCTCTGGCAGAAGGGTTACATAATGAACCTAGAGTCTTGCACTGAATGCTGTCACATTCAGTGGTGACCTGCCCTGAGATGTCTTTGATGAGCAGCAGTTTTAAGAATCTCCAAAGAAAAGAAGATAGGGTCAGTGGCAAAGCTCCCAGGATCAGGGAATAGTCCTTTGAGTAGTTGTATATCTCATACTGACTCAGTTACAACATGGGAGTTAGATTGAGATACCATATTTTTTAATGATGCAGCACAGCAAGTTTTATTAATGGTTCAGTGAACTGGGATCTCCAATTGTGTGAACAGTTCCTCAAGAGTACAGATTGCTTGTCTGACCAGAGCATCAGAAAAGCCTGCTTTGGCATTGTCTCTGTCAATAACGACACAGTTCAGAAAGATCCACATTTCTCATCAGGATGGAAGACTGGCTCCTGTCAACAAAGAGTCCTGTGTTTGAACAGAAAGCGTGTATGGCCAAGAGAAAAGGGGCTGAGTGATAATATCCAAGTATGCCATGAAGTCACCACAACTGACAAAGAATTACATTCTTGTAATGTGAAGCAAGGGCAAATTAAATGCTCTCATTATTATAATACTTCATAGTCTGGGGGACAAGAGTGATACTGGAGGGCAGACTTTTTTATATAACTTATTTTCAACTTCTCATGGCACTTAGTTCTGAGGATGTTGGTGCAGAGTTGGCTGGACCAGCTTTTAACTTTGTGTTTTAACTTACATTGGCCTGTGCTAAATAATTCTTGGATCTTCTGTTGGAATATTTTCTCGTTCCTCTGGAAAACCTGGCAACTTTTTCCCCTGGAAAAGTTAAATGAGTTAACTCTCCAAGAGGGGAACCTACAGGATTCCTGCACAGGAAATCAGTAAATATTTCAGTAGGACTCTGCTACAGTAGAGTTATTTTTTTTAAAGTCACTTACGTTGTTCTCACCTGTCAACACTAGCGCTAACATGCAACCCACAGTCTTCACTGTGTCTCAGGGGTATAAGGCCAGAAATGTATTTTTGCTCTGGTAAAGCAGAGTCTACGGAACCAAACCGAAGTGAAACAAAGAGAGAAAACTGGGAACAAAGTGACTGAGTAAAATAAAGGAAAAGAGTTAATAAATATTACAAAAAGCCCTTTTTTTTTCCACAGAAGTTTTTTCTTTCATCCTCTGCTTATAAGACATTGGGTACAGTTTCCTGTTTAAATGTTGCCTGTTATGGAATGTGGCAATTTATGGATTTTTAATTTTTTTTTTTTTTTTTTGGTAATCAGAGAGCTAACTACCTGTGTTTCTGTTCCCAATGGGGTGATGAGATTGCAACAGCAAAATTCGGAGGACAGATGTGGGCAGTGGTGGCATGGGTGATGGTGAGAATCCTGAAGTCTCAGATGCCACAGTGGTTTGGAGCTGTGAGGCTGCCCACAGTGGCTGAGAGCTCTGGGTCCCCCTCACAGCAACTAGGAGTTGAATATTTACCTACGTCCTGAATATTGGGGCAAATAGTGTTCCAATCATACACTCATCGGGATGCGGGACAAAGCTTTAAAATCTGGACTGTGCTGATTTTATTGGGATGTCTGGTCATCCTAGTTCTCAGGCCCTTGTGTCCTTGTCCACTGACTAGCTCCAATGGGTAAGTTGCCTATGTTCTACTCGTAATGGCTGAGCTTGAAAGGGCAACATTTTCCACCTTTGGGAAGGGAAGTTTCCTGTTTCCCATATCCAAGCTTTAGACACAACAATAAATCTTCATTTAGAAGGTCCAGCTACTAATGAATGTAACTGCTCTCCTTGAAAATCAAGGGTGGCTTTACAATGAGGTTACATCTTTGTAAACTAAATTTCTCTTTGCTGAGGATTGCATAGTAAACTAAATGTATGGTAACTTGTAACAGAAGATAGGTGGTCGCCCCCATGCCTCCCCTCTCTGACCACCTGGAATTTCTACAGAGTTCTTCTTCTCACTATAACAGCTGTTTTGTCTCCAGGGCTTTGATTTTGCAGCGCAGTCTGGGTAGTTGGGCTCCTGTATCTGCATGGAGTCCCTTTTGGTCATAGTCTGGGCTTACCAAAGGATTAATGAATAATAGGTAGAAAGGTAGAGCAAACTTAAATTGTTTTGTTGTGTATTTGTTTGGAACCTACCACAGTGGGACCCTGATTCCATGTCTGGGACTCTTAGGTGCCACCATAATACAAATACTAAACAATAATAATGACAGTGGAAAATGGAAAGAAATGTGGTAGAAATATTAAAATGTAATTCAGTTTTGAAAAATAAACTGCAGAAATGACTTTAAGCATTCTGTGTTTGTTTTGCAGCAACCTCTATAGAATATGTACTCAATTTACAAAGCAGAAGTATATTTTTCTTACCGCAGCTCGGCAAATTCACCTTGGAATCTGTATTGCAAACCCGATTCTTTCCTCCTTGCACATCATCCCCAGTAATAAATCATCTGACACAAAGGCTCTGCAGGCCAAATTCTGCTCTCATTCTCACTAAAGCAACTCTCAGGGCCTTCAGTCAGAGCACAGTCTGATTAGCTCTGGAACTGGAGCCTAGTCAAAATTCTCATCTTGATGCACCATAAGGAACAGAATCACAATTCCTTTCTCTTCACTTTCTTAGGGGGCAAATACTTCTAAAAGTGCTTGTAAATGTTCCTTCAAATAATAAAACCTGCAGATCTGCCTTGATGGTATTTGCAACCCCTTTTATTCACTTTGTGTGAACATTTATATGAATAAAAGTTGGTTGCAGTAATATTCATGAAGAAAGAATTCTGAATACTTGTAAAAATAGGTTTTCACACCTGGAAATGATATTGTTGCATATCAGATGGTAATAGGATTCTTAACACAGCAGTTCCCACTCTCCCAGCAGCCTGGGGTTGAGATGAGAGAGAGAAAGCTATGTGATCATATCCCTTCATAAATGAAACTATCACACACTATTATTTTGAGTGATGATGATTGCAGTGAATGGTGTTGAGTGGCAGATGACAGCAAATAAGAATTCAGTCCATACATTTAGCAGATAAACGTAGTATTGTTTATAGGATAGGAATGCGACATGTTTTTAACAAAACAGTTTCTCAGAAATCCCTGTCTACAGTCCTTGTATTCAGGCCAGACAAGAAGGGGACAGATATTTGAACCGCTGACGAATTAGCAGTGCTACCTTAGCAACTAGGACTGTGACAACAATGAAAATCTACTAAATAATCTTACTACTTGAGCATGTTTGTGTCTTGATTCCTTCCTGACCAAGAAAGAACAGGTATTTTAAAATACTTGGTCCAAATATGTATGCAAATCTAAGTTCTTTCTAGTGGTAAAGAGAAAAGGCTTTCATTTCCCAAAATTCCTGAAGCCCATTTATCTCTTGCTATCTCTCTCTATCCATAAAACCCTTCACCTTCTCCTTCACCTTCTCCATGACAGAATCTTTATCTTGGTGACTTGTTAGGCCCTCACCAAATTAAATAATCAATCAGACAGGGGAAGCAAGAGCATATGGCTTTGATAGGCAATCACATAACTCCAGTATGGAACTGAAGATATCAAATATTTGAATAAGTAGTTAAAACAAACAAGTAGCGAGCATTCCATAAGCTGAAGTTTAGTCATAACCAGTAAACCCCCGATTCTCTAAAGAATCGCTCAGCTCAGTTCCCGGGCTCCTGCCGACAGCAGGAGCAGCTGGGGGATTGGGGGGCGGCAGAAGCTCCGGTGGAGCTTCTGCCGAACCCCTGGACTTAGCTGGGGGGCCGACTCTGCTTCGAGCCGGCCCCCCAGC